>BOPM01000120.1:30818-85359 GCA_022179025.1 Porites australiensis
GCTAAATATAATGGTGTTTTGCCCAGAACACCCCTAAGCGAGACCAAAATCTGAAATTTACACCCCTAAGCGAGACGACGAGCATCCCCACCCCTTTCATATATGGAGTCCCCCCTCCCCGGGACAAATCACGCAGTTCCTTCGTTTCATGCACTGAACTGACTATTGGCAATTTCAACAAAGCTTCCATATGGTTAGAAATCAACAACTGTGGTTTACCAAATCTGTCTCTAAGAATATCAATGGCAGTTTCGTAATTATCTTCAGTGAGAGAGACAACCCAGTAATTATAATTGCAGATTCAGCTGCGCCTGTTACACAACTCTTCAAATAGGTGAATTCTTGGATTCTTGAAATCTCAGTGTTTCTGTTAACCACAGATTCAAAATTGTCCCAGAAACTCTGCCATTCCTCGTAGTTGCCTGAAAATGACTCAAGTTCTAGTTTAGATAGCTTCATGTTCTCGACCTCATTTCTTTTGACATTGTGAATATTACCTTGAATGAAGCTTTGGTGAAGTTCCCACATGTACACTATTTTTAGCGTCCTCTAAACTCAAGTCAATTCCAGCCAAAACACGGTAAACTTTTGCACAGAACTCACCAGAATCCTCGACTTCTTTCTCAATGTCTCCTCCCCTTAGTGTTTTCCAGAATTGTTTCGACCAGCTTTTGGATAGTTCCTTGCCTTTCATTCAGGGTGAATTTCAATCCCTTGATGAATCGTCCACGTGATCGGCATCTGCTCGACTAAGGGAGTAATTACATGAGACCGGGACGAACTCAGCCGTTTTTAGAGTAGTCACACAACGCTTCTCCCCACAAGTTAGTGGGGAGGAGCGTTGCGTGACGACACTAAAAACGGCTGTGTAGCAGACTAGAGTTCGTATCGCTCTCCGTACATTTCTTTTCATGCGTTTACATGGGACCGACCTCCCTAAAAATGAACTTAGACCGGCCCGGTCGTGTCGGTCGCTGACCCGGCACGAGTTATTTTCGTACCGGTCTGAGACTGTCGCCGTTCTCATGTAAAACGGAAACGAACCTCAGACCGGGTCCTTAAATAGCACGTTTCTTGCTATGGCTCCATCATTTTTGCTTTTTCTTAGCAAAATAAGAACACTACTATGAATAACTGTAAACAATGCTTCGGTTAATGCGAGGTATAGCACCAGATGAACGTTAGGTAAAGTTTACAATTTTCTGGAAGCAGTAAAATCTACGGTTCTCTACTCACTGTCTTAATTGGCGTAAATTGTGTACTAGTTAGGAAAACTTAAGAAAGTTATATAGCTACAAGAATCTCCTGCTTTTGAATTTGTACCGGTCTTCATGTAATCAACGAAGCGTTTCGTCCCGGTCTCACGTAAAGGACAGCAAAAGTTACAAATTCGTAACGGGCTGAGTTCGTCTCGGTCTCACGTAATACCCCCTTTTTAAGATCCTCGTTGCACCTTCCATCGTTTTCTCCACAAAAGCTCTGTGGCCGTTTCTAATTCTCTTTGCTTTTTCGTTGTGCACTGTTTTCTTCTCTAGACTGTTCATAGTCCTCTATTTTTCCGTAAGATCATCGAGATCGAGCGCTATGCGTTACGAGCTACCGTCTTGCTAGTCTGCTACACAGCCGTTTTTAGTGAGCGTTGCGTGACGACACTAAAAACGGCTGTGTAGCAGACTACCGTCTTGCATGAGTGCCCCTCCCCAGAGCTATAATCCCGGAAGCCGGCCCCCTCGGTACATTTGAAAATTAAGATACCCGTGACTGTAAGACGCAGTATATCTAAACGATCTCACCACGAAAAAAACAGGGGACTGCGAACAGTCTATTTCTTGGTCACGTGGTCGGGAAACAAATTAAGCCGAGTGGCTCTGGGGACGAGAATGCCACAATGACGCAGTAACTGTTCCTGACATGTAAATAAAAAATCGTGCTGCGCGACATTCGGTGTGGTCAGTTAAGTCGTGTGTGTTGGCATTGCGTAAAGAAAATTCCCAAGCAAACAGTTAGTAATGTTCCTAAATGTATAATTCACTATGTCCAGCGCAACTAGCCGCGACATTGATCGCAATCAACCGTTTATAAAGAGAGGCATTACTTACTTCGCCTTGCTGACATAAAACTTGATTGACGTTTTTACTCATGACAGAAAATATTAGTGAGGAACAAGAACGCGTACGTTCGAGATGGTCAACTCTTTCGAGAGCAAAACGCCTGGCGTTAGTGTTGTCACTAGTTTTAAGTACTGTAGCGATTTCACTTTTGATTGCTTTATCCAGAAAGTCTTGCAATACCGATGAGAAAGAAGATTGCGAAAAGACATCACAAGGAGTCATTGTACATGTAAGACGTTTTTCTGCAGTTTTCTTTAGCGTGATTTTCCTTCTCAGTGGGTGTGTAATAATAGCTTCATGCCACAAAAAGACGAGAGAACGAAACTCAAGAGAAATTGTCGTCTCTTATGTACCTGATGAAGACTTGGAAAAATCACCTGCTCCCATACTTCCTTATTTTCCGCCGTTTGGCGATGCTTCATCGTCACAATTGCCTGATTACTTCACTGCAGTTCAAAACATACCTGAAGTTTCATGGCAACCGAATGAGGAATTGTGGACGGAAGATATTGATGGCTCTAAGGATGAAAATGAGAACCCTCCATGTTATGAGCAAGCTCTTACCATGTCGGGATTGTCTGTGAGTGAGGCTGACTTAGAAAATCACGCAGCATAAGCAAAAAAATTGTGAACATCCAAGACTACAACTGAATAATTATCATAACCTAAGGATTTCAAGCCTCCGCCTATTGCGCTAATAAGGTGACCTAAGGTGGTACCGGAGGCTAACGAGACCTTCTCAGAATCGCGCGATTTTCTACCAGCTTGAAGCTAGCCAGTGCTTAACATTGTATGCGAGGTTTCAGTTCAGGGCGATTTCGTTGAAGATTTCATTGAGCAACTAAAGTTTCGTTTCTAAGACCGATTTCGCGGGAAAAACTTGGTAAACTGAAAGCGAAAAGTACAGTTGTGGCTAACAAAATTGAATTTAGGGGCCGGCAAATTTGACAGGTTTATATCGGATTGTGTTTGCGAAACAGTAACGCGTCACAAACTCTTCTGTCATAAGAGCAATTTACTTGGTATTTGGGCTAATTTGAAAGTAACAGCCTATTTATGAACTTTTTAATAACAATAATAATAATTTTATTAGTAGTACTTCCACGAGGTGGCTCTTCGCCTACTAATGCCCTAACTACAGTATATTATTACAAAAAATCAAGCCGATTTTAAATTAAAAATGATATATACAATGAATTAAGGATAAGTACAAAGGGTTTGATAAAAATATGTACAATTGAAAAACACCATGGTTAAAAACAATAATAAAAATCAGTCATACGCTTTCTCCTTCGGAGAACATGAACTCCTTCGCTAACCTAACGAGGCTCTTGCCTTAACCTATCAGGTAACGTACTAAACAATCTCGCTGTTGAGTCCTGAAAAGTGCCGCTTTCAGTTGAAATAGCCAACTTTTGTGCTTCAAAGTTATAGGCACTCACAGTATGGAATTTAAGGCGTAAGTAATCAGGCCAAACATCATCGTAGAGGGATTTATGAGTGATTTTCAGTAGTGCTAGGTCTCTCCTTTTTATAACTGGAAGCCAGTTTAATCTCTGCAAGTCCTCTAAAACGGCATACCGCCCAAGTAGGTAGCCCGCGCATGTTGTTTGAACTCTTTCCGGCCATTTCATTTGGTATTCTGGAAGGGGAGAGAAGACGACGCACCCGTAGTCCAGTTTTGACATCACTAGACTGCAAAACAGTCCGTATTTTTGCGTATTCAAGTACACGCGAGCAGTCACACAAAAGGTGTGGAACGAGGCGGAAAACGGAGAGCGAGACTGGGGAGAGACGCTAAAAATACGTTTTTTCTCTCTCGCCTCACACGCCCTACGGGCGATAGCCTGCGTGGCAGGCGTTCGAAAGGGAAGGGAAAGGGAATTAGGGCGCGAGACCACGCGCGAGGGAGGAGGTTTCCCTCCCTTCTTCCTCGCGCGCCCCTCGCGTTTCTCTCGCGACTAAAACTCCCTTGCCCAAAACTCCCTTTCCCTTCCCTTTCAAACGTCTGCCACGCAGGCTATACGGGCGTGTGAGGCTCGCGCGGTTCGCGCGCATAAGACTCTTACACCACGCGTTACCGATTTCTTTACTGATTTTGAGGAAAAAACCGACTGTTTTTGCGGTCTATGACATCACTAATGACTCCACTAACTGCTTGCGAACATGGTTGTGCGAGGTTGCGCCGTTTCCGGCGAACCGCCAATGCTGCATAAGAGGATGAAAGAGGTGTAGTCACGTGGTCAACCCATGTTAGATGTTCGTCGATGTGGACTCCCAGTATCTTAGCTATGGTGACACGTTCTAGTAACTTCCCATTACAGTTCACAGCTGGATAATAATCGTGTAACGCGTGAGCTCGATGACATCTGGCGGGTGGAAACGAGCATCTACTTTGTTTGTTTTAGCTTCATTTAATGCGATGTTTGATTCAGATGAGTAATCCCCCAAACGTGATATTGCGTCATTTAATTCCACGACATCATTAGCTAAGTCCTTCGTCTTTGAGTGAACGAAGAAAGTTGTATCGTCCGCGTACTGGTAACGAGAACACTTAATGTGATTTTGAAGATCAGAAACATATAGGTTGAAAATAAAAGGTCCGAGTATCGATCCCTGTGGGCCCACCAAACAGTACCGTCTTGATAGACGAGGTCTTGTCGTCTATTTGAAGGAAAAACCTAAAGCGTGCATCTTGCTTAGTACTGTCTTAAAACGGTGTTAAAGGCCTTCAAATAGTCTGTGAAAACCATTAACCTGACTTCATCCCTCTTCATTGCCTGCGTGCAGACGTCTCCTATTTCCTTTGTTGCACGCGTGCAACAAAGGAAATAGGAGACGTCTGCACGCAGGCAACCCTCTTCATAGCTCGTAGGAGATCATCGCGAATACCTAGCAGCGCAGTTACTGTAGAATGGCCCTTGCAGAAACCAGATATACTTGGTGCCAATAAAGAAATCTCATCGATGTAGGAAATTAATTGTTTCAGTGCAAACTGCTCAAACTCTTTTGAAAGGGCCGGCAGAATAGATACTGGGCAGTAATCTTTCTCGCTCTGTGGGTGATTTTCTAGCATATCGAAGCACCTTGACCGTAAATGTCTGACAAATTCCTCTATGATATCTAACACGTTGTATAAAACACGCGCTTGCTATGTAATTAAATACGTCATTGATCGTGTTGTCTGTCGGATTGTAAATATTTTAACTTCATGCCACCGAAACTGCCCATTTTCCTTCTTTGTTCATTTGCCAGACGGAAAAGCTTCTCAGGCCTTGCCATAGAATGGCAAATGTTTCCTTGTACTATATTGAACTCAAGGAAAATTTCCTATTGAACCAGAAACAAACTTGTCAGCACCCCCGGAGGGAATACTCCTGGGAATTCTTGGTAAGGGTGTGCCGCCCGGTTCTCCAAATCCTGACCCTAATTTCAGACCAAAAAATGTAATTTTCCACACCCGTTTTCAGACAAGACCTCGAAAATCCATACCCATTTTCAGAACTGGCTTTTCAGGGAGAAATTATGTTATCATTACTTAGATTAGCGCGCAAGCAAAAAAATTCTTCAATTCCATTTCGAATTTGCATAGAAAATTTCTCTTTCTTTTCTACTCATTCGGAATATAATTGAAACGATAAATACGTCCATACTATCGCGCAGTTCCCTCAAAAATCATACCCGATTCCAGACCAAAATGGGCAAAGTGTATACCCGTTTTCAGATCAATAAGGCGCAAAAACCCTACCCGGAGAAGAGCCA
This sequence comes from Porites australiensis, assembly GCA_022179025.1. NCBI lineage: Eukaryota > Metazoa > Cnidaria > Anthozoa > Scleractinia > Poritidae > Porites > Porites australiensis. The sequence goes on from BOPM01000120.1 coordinate 36,692, forward strand.
CTTCCGTTCTTGGGTTGTTCGCTTTTGTTTAAAGAAACCAATCAGCACCGACTAATTGTGACCCGTAAAGCCAATCACATGCTGTGAAGGAATGAAAAACGACGCGATAACCAAAATATCCTATCCTCTCAGGGATGTTTGCAGAAATGGTCTTATGCTAACGTATTTACTTGATTAAGCGTCGAATTTAGGACAAAAAGTTGATAAGCGCTGCGGCCCCGGCATCACATTTACGTCAAACGCGGGGCAAACGCGAATTTGAACCACGTGACCAAGTTTGCTCTTTACTTGTCGTTTACTGTTTATTATCTCTACACATAAATCAAGTTCAAGTTCATTTATTCACACTTATTCAATTACAATACAACAACAATAAAAGGAGTAAAAACAGAGCTAACTATACATTGAATTAAACATAACTTAGGAAAAAATGTGCAGAAGCCAAAGGAGCCAAGCTGTCGACTTGGCTACTACCACAGAGCGGTTACAAGTGGGTGGAGGTTATACAGTACGCGTTTAACTCTCCACCCGCCATCTTGGTATCCACATTCCGCAGCGATTTTTTTATCCATAAGAATTATTTTGAACTGTTTTTATTTGCTCACTTTCTATTTTGAGAAATTCTCAACTTGAATCTGACGTTTGTCGCATACGTGAAGCTTAAACTCTCTAAAATCAACATCTAAAGACGTTCAATCTGTTAGTTAAATACCGAAAGTAAAAAGACCGTAGTTTAAACCATTCTTTGTCGCGTCCAACTTTCAAATAAACGCCGCCATCGAACAAGCGCAACATTAGAGGCGTGAAAATGTAACAAGCGTCGCGGCGCTTATTTGAGTAAGTAGAGTATCTTTGAAATTGTCGCCAGAGGTAATTGAACCTTCATTTTCAAAACGTAGTTGAAAACTTTATTAACTGCCCATGCCTCTCCATGGCTTTAGCCATGAACTGCACCTCTCCTATTGAAACCTGAGCCAACTGATCTGAACTTTTTCACTGGAAATTTATTTCTGAAATTCACAGAAACAACTGCATTCAAAGCTTTTACGTTCCTGATGGAGACAAAATACAGGCCCAACCTCTTTGAGTGGTAGGATTTGATTCATGCCGGTATTCTTCATATTTGTAGTCGCTTTCTTTCTTTACCAAACCTATTCAAACGACATTTGACAGTTGTTTGACCATGTATTCGATTTTTTGTGTTTTTTTCCTTGCGGGAAAAAGAAACGCAAAAATCCGAACCCACACGAATAAAGTGCCACACGGTATCTGAATCAGCAATATCCATTTCGTCATTTCATCCAACCTCCCATCTGCTGGCTTTGCGTTGGAGGAACTCCAAATTGCCTTGGCCACTGAAAATCAGTAGAACCTACTCGTGGTAATGGCGGCAACTGTCCGCTATGTAATGGAGGGAGGGGTGGAGGAGGAAGCGACATGGGCGGATGGGGTGGTCTGGTTTGAGGAGGCATGCTATACCCAGGAGGGTTCTGGAGAGTGTTGATGCCACTTGGAGGGGGAGGATAAAGAGAACTGGGAGGAACGGGTGGGAGAGGAGGTGGAGGGGCATTAGGATAGCCCCCAGGGGCAGGGAAGTGGGGATAGGCCTGAGTTGGTGGCAAATAAGACTGATTCTGAAATTGAGTTGGAAGATGGAAGGACGCCATAGAACCAAGATTTGAGCTACCAACAGACGCTTGAAATGACGCATTTGTTGTAAGCGTCACCCCTCCTGCTGGCTGCACTGTCTGTTGATAAGGGTTCATGGCGTAACTTTGCTCCCCTATGTAAGATGACGTGACAGTGGAATACACCGCTAGGGTCGGCTGGTGAACATTTGCGGCTGCAGTCATGTCGCTGGTTTGCTTTCCGGTTTGAGCTGCTGTGACAAATGTTGTGTCTACAGTTTGCGTGACTTTTGGAGGTTCTGTCGTGACCGTGACAGGTTGCTGTTGTTGCTGCTGTGAGGGGGTGGGCGCGGGAGGTGCAGGACTCACATTCTCCACTTGTATGTGAGATGACGTTAGAGCTGGTGGAAGTGGCTTTAGTGGTTCTGCTGGTGTCTGGCTGGCGACAGGAGGAGTATCTTCAAAGAAGTGGAAAAAAACTAATTAGTACACCGTTAACTGCAGCTTTTAAGCCCTGGGTTTATAGAGTGTTTTCACATGACGTCACGGCGGACATATTGGTGTCCCAAAACAATGAGACGGCCGCCATGTTGGTGTCCCAAACCAATCCTGTGGGAGTTGAACTCTTTTCTTATGCAAACGCTTTCTTTTGTTCCAATAAATTTGCATAGATGCTGGCCACGTGAGTGAAAACACTCTATACATCTTCGTATTAAAGGGGTTTTGGGATGGCCTGTGAACAGAAGACTCTCCTTTTGGGGAAGAAGTGAAAAAAATTTTTTTCACCCTTTCCCCAAACAGAGAGTCTGTTCACAGGCTAGTTTTGGGAAGACTTACAAACGGAGAGGGGCTTAATCCGAGGGGGCTCTTAATCGGAATAGAAAAAGCGCCTCGAAACATACTAGCACTGCTGATCAAAACACGTTTTACATTTACTGGTTTTTAACTTACCTTCAAAACGCCATAATAAATCGCAATAATTTCAATACATCTGTAGGGGGAATATATTACTTTGTTTGCAGGTAGATGGGCCTATAACGGGGGGGGGGAGGGGGGAGAGGCGGGGTTATGAGTAGGAAGCTTACTAGCGGCAGTTGACGGTATTTATTTAATTATAGAAAGAAATATCTCAATCGCTTCAGTCTTGCGTTACTATATGATGTGGTTAGCTGACGCTTTATCAGATGGATAAATATAACAGGAAATGTGACGTTCTCCACCGTGTTCACACGTCTTTATATATCACAAGATAAGTGATATTAAATTTGTGAATAGTACAAATTTTTAGACTTTCATGCTGAACCTTCCCCGTCTTCAAAATGATTGTACATTTTAAAATAGATTTGTAACACTCGTAGCATCCCTATTTTAATTTTTTATTTTGTATTTGGAATGTTCTTTTAGTGTCCACAATTAACTAATAACTAGCTAAATACTCTGACACTTAAATAAAGTTCATTCATTCATTCAAGATATTCGAGACTGCGTCTCTGTGGTCATATAATGGCAGGTATGACCACGAAGAAGACTTGTACTTGAATGATTGTTATCACGCCTGGTATCAACGACAGTATTATTATAATGAATAAATAAACAGATAAATAAATAACTAACTACAGAAAAACCTTTCTCACCGGATGCAGTTGTCTGGGATTTGATGTCAGATGAAATACTGGTGTGTTTCTGAAAAAAGACAGAAAAAATAAGAAAAAAAGAACAAGAAACAAACAAACAAAAAAACAATTACAATTATTTTTTAAAAAAACTACTGTAAAGAACAAGTGATTGTTGACTTTTTAGAAGGCATAAAAGTGGGAAACTAAAGAAAAACTTTGGAATAACTGGTCCTACCCTTTTCTTTGCTGGAGGACTCGAGCTGGGCAATGGACTGGAATGATTTGATGAACTTCCTTCATCACTAGCTTCTGTTTTCTCCTTCTTCTTTCCACCACCATAGAGTTCCATCATTTCATCGCATATGCCTTAAAATACCATAGTAAAGACATGATGACGTTGTATTATTTGCAGATTCAAGCAAGTTTTCTTCTACAAGAAAAATTGTAACATTTTAAGAAATTTATTTTTTTATCATTCTCATGAGGAATTGTTTTCGTTTTTATAAGAAAACCTGCCAAGTTTTCCATTTAGACATACTGTTGGTATGGCCTCTACAACACTTAAAACAAACTACATACTGTAATTTCCAAAAACCTTTTCATGAGATTCTCATGCAGGCCAAAACAGAGAGGAGAAGTCGTTATGTCACATGCCATGGTAGCAAGAGATAAGTAGATACTCGACCTTCGACAGGTGTCAAGCAGCAAGAGTTGCCTAGGCACTATTTCAACATCCCCTACATCGGGTATTTTTAGGGTGTTGCACAACGGAGGGTGTGCAAACTCATCAACCGGTTCTGTAAACCAATTGACATCAAGTTTGTTTATTCCACTTTTAAAATTAAGAACTTATTCAACGTGAAAGATCCTCTCTCTGAAAGGCTTCCTACACGCATTGTCTACAAATTTTCCTGTGCACGCTCTAACTCTTGTTACGTTGGCGAAACAATCAGACACTTTTCCAAGCTCATGCACAAGCACACGTCATCGGACAGATCGCTTCATGTTTATAAGCACTTACAGGTTTCAGAGTCTTGTCATACTTCCTGTAACTTAGACTGCTTTAAGATCTTAGACTCTGCCCCTACAAGGTATCAGGTTAAGCTTAAGGAGTCTATGTACATTAAGTGGGAAAAGCCTGACCTTAATCATCAGGTCAAACACATCCATCTCATGCTTTCTCTATAGATGCATGTACACGCATCTGTTAATTTTGTTAACTTTAAATTTTATATGCAGTGTATTTTTTTCCAACGCAATGTAACGTGTACTGTACATTGTAACAGGCACATTTTATCAGCGGTAAACTTTCATAACTGTCACACTGACGATGACAGATGTACCGTTGAAATGTGTTTGCTAAAATTTAAAAAGTTGCACTATTTTAAAAAATTATTGCGGTCTTGACCATTTCAAGAGATAAGAATAATTACTAAAGTACCTTCAATAACTGATTCAGGAACTCCCTTGGTAAATGATTGGAACCATGTTTTCCCAGGTACACTTGCAGATGCTTGAAGATCATGGTTGTTAAACTTGGCAGCCAGTGCTATCATAGCTACAGCAGTGACCTCAGGCTTGTGCCTCAAACACAATGTAGTGGATAGACTAGAGGATTCAATACAATACTGTTATTTAACAATAAATTATTTAATTTCTATTTTTCAGAGGCACTGTCAAAACTTGGTACGTTACAGAGACCACCAACCAGTACTTCTTTGCAATCATCAGTCATCATCAACATCACCATTATATCATGAAAGATATTGTTCAAATTGGTAACATGTTTAAAGGGTTTCGTTAATCGTTTGTCTCACGATTGTCCCTTAGGTATTGATCATGACGTTTCGACCACATGCTGCTGGTCTTCATCAGGCGATAGTGTTGATTCACTGAGTAGGACTATTTGTATCACCATGGTTGTTTTTTATACACAAAGTTTTGTCATTTTCACAAAAAAGAGGCATAGGAGTGAGCTACACAGACTTAACATTAGGAACTGCAATGTCAAACCTGTCATTTGAGAATGTCCATGCCATTTGGACAAGTTTGTTGATTTTTGCCCGGTCACCTGAAATGAGTTCACAAATGAAAATGATATAAGCCCCCAAGAAGCAAAAAAGAAGCGAACTTCAAGCTAATTAAAAATACTTTCAACAAAGAGAACAACTGAGTTTTATATTCTGGGATATCTTCTCTTGTTTCCGAGATATTCATGAAAAGTTTGTGTATTATAAAAAGTAGAAAGAGACTACATCATTAATCCTTAGGGCTGATTTCCATTGTCATATAATTTTTACGTGCACATGCACGTAAATTTTACATGTTTAAATAATTAAATAATTATAGAGGCAATGTATGAAAGGCTACACGTAAACGTAAGTACTGAGTGAGGTTCAACCTTTCTGTTAACACATGACCTTTGATACATTGCCTCTCTGTTATTTACGGGTGTAAAATTCACATGTGCACAAGTAAAAATTACACGACAATAGAAATCCAAGTGGGAGAACCAAATGACTGTAAATTATAAAATCAACAATATATCTGAAAATAAAAAATCAAAGGCTTTGATTTTTTATTTTCAGATATATTGTTGATTTTATATTTTATGGTTATTTACAATAACTCAAATATCTTGATCAATAACGATTTCTTAAAACATAAGCAAGCGAATTTATTAACGTTAAAAGCCGACGTTTCGGTACCATCATCACACCATTCTCAAGGCAAAATGAATAAGTAATGCCAAGATTTGATTTCTATAGTCTCTAAAAATTAGCATAATAACAAAGGATCACAAGTTCTTCAAGTGAATACCTTTGCACGAATCGAGTCTGCCTGCACGTTTAGGGATGGTTTGAGTTTTCTTTTAAAGAGCATCTCCTTAATTATAGGCAATCAAATTTGTTAGAACCTTTAGTGAGCACGTGAAATTGTTCTGAAAGAAAAGGTGGTATGTCCGAGTTATGTTCGCTAAGATAATGTTTACAAATTGATGACTATTTCTGTTTGGGTCCACCAACGTGTTCGTGAAGGTGGCCGTGAGTACAACTCAGATATCAGATAAAAAATTAGGACTAAACAATGCAGCTTTAATCTTTGATCCTAAACAAGGTGTGGTGGGATAATTTGTCATGCATTCTTTCAATCAATTATTTTGTAGACAAAATCCTGTGGTGTTATCTCATAAATGAAAATGAGAACTCTTTGCTGTTTGGCAGACGTTTTGCGTAGCCCCATCTGTTTCTTTGGATTTTACAAACAGAAAATTGGAATTTTTGTAAATCTTTTAATATCAGCCTCCAGTCAAATCAAAAGGGTTAATATAAGAAGGTACACACATGTAAAATCTTTCTTTTCTTAAGCAATCTGCGGGCTGGCTCACATACCTCTCAAGGCTTTTCCAAACTTTAGAAGGCTTGGATACGGATGTTCCACTTGTAAATCAAATTTAATAGTTTGAAGCAACACCCTTTCATACATCATTACTTCTTCCTAGAAAAAAAATCAGTCACAAGTAATGAAAACTTTATTCAGGTGCCTAAATTAATCACAGTTACCCACTATCATCTGACACAAAAAAATTAGCCTAATGAAAAATGTTCAAGTTTCATGAGAGCAGCTTTTGGCAGATGATGATTTCAGACTTGAGTGCTGGAAAGAAATTTTCTTGAATATTGGTTCTAATAGCCATGGTGGTACCGGTATCAAAAAAAAAATACAATACATGTAACAGGTGGATATTAATTTTCCCTGTTCCTTTTCCTTGCAGTTCCTTGGGTCACATATTACAATGTATATACATGTATTATTACTCAAAACTACACAAATTGTTTGGTAATTGCCTATATTGTATAACACTGGTTTCATGCAAATAACATAAAATGCCTGGTAAACAGCAATCGTCCATTGTAAACTTTCCTTCTGTTTAACTAATAGTACAAAGTTCTATGGGGTTCCAATAATACCATTGCATTCTCCAGTTAATTAGCTTTTGTACATGTTTACCTTTGGGTCCTCACCAAAAACTTCAAATTGAGCATCTGTCAAAATGCTTTTGGCTGTCTTGATTATATCTCGACACTTTTTTGGAGTTTCTTCCACCTTTCCAGCAAGAAACAAGCAAGCAGCACTAGTGACCTATTGCAAAACAGTTCAAGGTAAAGTGAAAATATCCAGTTAGGATAGTTCTTTTAAAGCATCAGTTGGTTGGAATATTATTATACTATACAGGGTCGTTATTGACGCCATGTCTATCAGGAGCTCAAGTGACTGCAGGCAAAGGCAACATGAGAAAAATACATACTTTATTGAGACTCCCTTCAACATGGCTTTTCAGTCACAATGTTAACTATTACATAATACTGGTAATTAACTAAAGAAAACTTATTTACAGTAGTTTAGTGAAATTCAAAATACATTCAGAATTATTCAAAATAGATTCAAAATTATTTCGTATGAAACATATTATTGAAAAGTGTCTGCTTAAAACTATCAATATCTTTAGTGTTCTTAGGGATGGTTCATTATTTATGAGGATGACCGGGTCGGGAGAAAAATAATAGCTTTCCTCTTTCTTTCTAAAGCCCGCCCAAAAAACATTTTGTTTTTTCGTAGCCCGTTGAGTATTTAGGGTCAAATTTTTCAAAGCCCGTTCAAATTGAAGTGAGTACCTTGTGAAAATCATTCAATGTTTATTTACGACTAGTGCATGTTCGGATCAAATACATAACTGTTCGCCGTTCGAGTCAGCAAACGGTTATCAAACGAGTTCAGCGATTACAAACAATAATTTATTAACATCTGTGAAAAGTGAACGTTAACAAATGCCATCCAGCTTGAGGCATTTCATCGTTTGCCAAATAAGTGAAAAAGTTCTAAATACATCTTTGAACATGGATATATAACCGTTCGTATTAAATGACTTGCAAGACGCGTTTGCAGTTTTCCAACCTCTCCAAATAGAACTTCTTGCGGAGTAACGTTTCCCTTGAAAGTATTCGACATTTTTTTAAAGGAATAAGTTTCCACAAACATGTTTTTATACCCCTTCACGAGACGTACATGAGGACATTCAAAACTTTGTTCCAGGTCTCTGTTGCAGCAGCAAGACATGGGAAGACTGGTAACTAAAGTCCACAGGGCATGAAAAAATGAAACGGATTTATACTATAGTGTTTCATATTAGGTTCTGTTATAGTGACCCGAATTAATTTTTTTAAAAAGTCAACTGTTTGCAAACTCAATCAAAACCATAAAATTCCTCCTCATCTGAATCGCTTTGAAAGACAAATCATATCTTTTCATCGATGCTATAACGTTCCCGTTCGCGTGATGAAGTCGCCATCGTGTCTTGGTCTGAGTCAGGCCCACTTAACAATTCTCCTAGACTGCAAAACAGTCAGTTTTTTCTCAAAATCAGTAAAGAAATCGGTAAAGCGTGCAGCGCTCTCTGTTTTCAGCTTCGTTCCAGACCTTTCGTTTGACTGCTCGCGCGTACTTGAATACGCAAAAATACGGACTGTTTTGCAGTCTACAATTCTCCAAGGACAATATCCTCCTCACTTTCATCGTCCCCTGAGCTGTCAATTTCCTCGCTGTCATCTTCCGTTCCACATTCCTTCGTCTCCTCGTCAGTAAACTCACTCGTATCTTCCTGTTGACCATGGTTCCCATGAAGCACGTGCAACGAGATTCTACGTATCTTTTCAGCTTTGGTGCCGCTGCTTACGAGTTTGTAATGTTTAAGGTATTTATTCAGCTCAGATACAAGCAACTTTTTTAAATCTCCAGACTCTACGAGATCGCGCCAGGCATATTCTTCAAACGTTTTGGACATCATTTTACGCTTTTGTTCTGCGTGCCCCCTTGTTCTAATGCCGCTTTGTATTTTAAGATCTTCTAAATGGGCAATGTATGCCTTCATCAAGTGCGGCTCCACGGCAAATTTCTCCAAAAACTGCTGGAGCTCTTCTTCCGTTGTTAACATGCCGTCACTTAACATTTTCTTTATGTTTGCACGTGGCTGAAAATCATTGGGCACTCGATGTAGCAATATTTATTTGATATGAAAGTACAACAATTTACCGGGTGAATTTTCAACGACAAATACGGTTTCCATGTGTTGTTCTCATCAAACAACTGCCGTGTTTCTACCACAGTTTTAGTTTATGTTGATTTTTTTAAGCCCGGTCTCTTTGTTCAAGAAAAAAACACAAAGCCCGTCGCCACGGCAAGAAAAATTTTCAAAGCCCGTTCGGTTTTTTCCCGACCCGGTCATTCCCATAAATAATGAACCATCCCTTAATAATTATTGTCAGCTAGCCCATTCCATTCCCTTAGACCCCGAAAATAAAATGCTCTTTGTCCCATTGACAGTATACATTGGGGGATGACAAAATTGTTACATCCCTTTGTGTTCTTGTTGTGAACTGCTGAATGTTCAATAAAATATTTACCTAAATAATCTGGAGCCAAGCCATTTACACATTTGAATACTAAAACTACATCATTAAACAGAACCTTCTCTGTAACATCTAACCATTTAAGAGATCTACATTCGTGGGAGATGAGGTCAAACCTCTTTAAACCTAATACAACTCTGGCAGTAAAATTTTGTACCAACTGCGGTTTGTGTAGGTTACGTTTAGATGTGTTCCCCCATACTAAGGAACAATACAAAAGTTTACTGAAAACAAAGCTATTCACAAAAAGATGTTTAATTTTATTCTACCTATCTTTACCAACTGGTTCATGCAACTAGAAACTGTTTTAGTAACATGTACATCATGGGTAAGATATTGATCAATGTATATGCTGTAGTTCAATCTGCACTTTGGTACAATTTGTTTTAATACCAGTACAATATATATTAAACTGGTACAAAATTTTTTGTACTAGTCAAGAGCCCTGCAAATGCTAAAGACCAACGCATACATGTAACCATTTCCCAGCAGATCAAAGTGTGGACAGCACTAGACACCGTATAAATCATTCTCCACTGGATAGCTCAATAATTGCTTCCCCACACTTGTCTACTGGATAGTGATTTACAAATTTCTGGTGGATAGCATAATTGTCAACCTGGCTCCAGTTGTTCAAACGTTGAATAGTGCTATCCACTGGATAAAATCACTATCCAGCTGATAAGAACTAGGGAAACCAATATATTGAGCTATCCACTGGATAGAGATTTATTCAGTGGATAGTGTTATCCACCTTTTGGAAGAGAAACTTGATGTAAATACAGCGTGCAAAGAAAGTAGTGTCCGATAGCCCGGGGCTAGTGGATTTTGCTATCGGGCTAGTGAATTCTGTTTTTAACTTACCCGACGGGCAAGTGATGTTTTTTGAGGAATTTGAATAACAGAAAAACTGTGAAAACAGTTCTGTTAGTCAAAAAGTTTTTGAGGCTAGTTGAAATGACGTCTGGGCTAGTAAATGCCGGCTTCAGCTTGCCCGAATGGTAAGCTGTAAAAACGATTTTCTTTGCACCCTGACATAAAACTAATAAACACCTACCCAGCGAGGAAAATTTTTAAAAGACTGCACCATATAAAATCTGTGGAAGTATACAGCACCTGTAGCCATAGTATCATAACGTCTGATTTTCACTTGATTAAGGATTTACACCCGCTTGAAAAGTGCAGAAAAAGGCTTTTCGAAGTATTTAAGACTACAGATATAGCATATATCAGAGATCATATGGTTCAAGCATTATATAATATATGGCAGGTCATGACATTATTATGTATTACTGTAATGTAGTTTATGTGCTTTACGGTTATTTTGCCCCCAAGTAATTTCACCCGGAGTAGTAATCCTCATTCTTTAAGCCATAAACCAAAGCAAGCACGTTACAAATAGGGGGCTTTACAAATGGGGTGCTAAGTAACTAGGGTATGATGACTTGGCGGCGAAATGAACAGTTTCTGTAACACAAAGCCTGTGCACAGAAATAACTAAAAACAAAGGAGTAACCGTGATAAAAATCGACATGAATTTCTTAAAAAATAATTCTCTAGTAAAGTATTTTTGAAAAGTAGGCTTAAGGTCCAGTCTCAAAATATTTTTTTATTTTTTCAAGGCCTGCCTCAGACTGACCACACTAGAAACTGGAATTATAAGCGGAGCATTACTGCAGGCAGCCTGCAAATGGCAGTATAGTTCACAGTCCTATATCAGCATGAGTAAGTGATTACCACTTGGGAAGTAATAAGCTTAACAAATAGGCTCACAACAAACATTCATATGAAAGGATACAATCTCATCTTGTTTCCACAGTTCATTATGAAGCGTGTTCCTTCTCTTCTGTAACGTGTCTCTGTCATATAATCGATACCATCTAGCCTTGATGGTGTTCTCACCAAGCCCTCTTTACTGAAATACCAGTTCGGCATGATTACTTAATACCTGACCAGGAATAAATCCACATTTTTTCTCTAATTCAATTCACTACAGAAGCCGCCATATTGGAACCACGCAAGCTTTGCAACATTTAGCGCGGTCACCAAGCAAATAAGCATAAGATCGGCCCCATTGCCTCTCGATCTTCCTCTTTTCACATCGACATTAGCAATGGCTGATGGTGTAAGTTTCTTCACTTTAGAATCCGACTAAATACAAAGCAATCCTTTCATGTACAGATTTTTTAGCCTTAATATTGTGTGGTACAGTTATTTTGGGTCTTTTCGTAAGTGATTTTAATTTCTTTTTCGCAGAGTTTGTACACGTATCCCGATAACTTTCGGGCCTATAAAATCCTCATCGCCGCTGAGTACAGTGGAGCAAATATTTCTCTACCACCTTTCAAGCTTGGAGAGACCAACCAGACTGCTGAATTTTTGAAGAAATTTCCTCTTGGCAAGGTATTCATAATATTTTTTATTCACAACAAAAAAGTAGTATTTTTTCCAAAGATATTTCATAGAGTATATTTATTTTGTAATTTTTGTACAAGCCCAGAGTATTTTTGTACAGACCCTGCCCAGAGGGGAGGCGAGGAGAGATACTCTGTCATGAGGTTCAAACCCCTTAGATCTTAGGCCATCCCCTTTTTTTTCTTCGTTTACCGTCGAATGCGTTTCCTGATATTGGGTCGGTCGGTCGGATTGAAAGATAAAAACCTAAAAAAAAAAAATCACAAGAAGTCTTGGAATAGTTGGCCCTGGTACCCCAGGACGACGTTAAAAGTTAACATTCACATATTTGGATTAACAAAATGTACAATATACTGTGAAAAATGTTCATGTTTTTGTTTCTGTTTTTCTCTGTGCTGTTACTATGCTCATTTTTCAGATTAAACAAATTATTTTTTGAAAATGCCAAAAATGTGGGTTGGTCGGACGACGGTAAACGGAGAAAAAAAAAGAGGATGGCCTTATCTTTTTACCTCTTTAGCTCAGTTGGGAGAGCGTTGGTCTGCCGAGCGGGAGGTCGTGGGTTCAAACCCCGGCCGGACCAACACTCAGGGTCTTTAAATAACTGAGAAGAAAGTGCTCCCTTTGTAATGACATCTACAAATGGTAAGACTTTCTAGTCTTCTCGGATAAGGGCGAAAAACCATAGGTCCTGTCTCACAGCACTTTCACTGATTTGTTCTTGTTGGACGTATAAGAACCCACATCACCATTCGAAAAGATTAAGGGTCGTACACCCCGGTAGTGTGGTGAACCTTTATGGGTTGTGGGATTGGGTAGGGATGGCGTGTTGCATGGGACCTGAGTCCCGTTCGTGCACATTTTCTCAGGGCATGCCTGTGTCCAGAAAAGCTGGTAAATAAATAAAATAAATAAAATAAAAATAATACCTTACAAGTAGCTAGGTCCTCATCATCAATAATATTTTACTGTTTATTATCAGTTCTCAAAATAATTAAAAAAGAGGTTCTTTTGACTGCATGGTTTTCTTTCACCAGGTCCCAGCATTTGAGACCAAAGATGGAAAGTGCATTTATGAAAGCAATGCCATTGCTTACTATGGTATGTTAACATGTTTGATCGTAAAGTTGCATCTTTCTTATCTTGTGAACAGACTTCTTATTTGGGGCTTGAAGCAAATGAAAATTTTTCTTTATCACCTTTGGGGGAGATAGAAGGCACTATGATGCTGGAAATTGGTGTCATGGCCTCTTAAACAGAAGACTAGTCAATGGCAGATCTTTAGCGTGATTGGACTAACAGTACTTATTTACTAAAAAACTTAAAAAACAACCACTGGTTTACTCGCAAAATGATTTTTGAGGAATGACCACAGAAATTCCTTGCTTCTGATGGGATGAAATCAGAAGCACTTCCCAGATCTGGTTATTGGTGCATCATCAGTGTGAAATTTTGTAGGAAAACTAGTGGTGGCTTTGCAAAATATCAGCTGTTTTCTCAGGCTGAAGAAATCCAATTTTTTGTACCATAATTGTTTACTGGGCATCCTGGGTATCAGGTGTACAGAGCTAAATTTGGGCTCCATACAATTTTTCTTAATTAAACCACAGCCTTGAGTGTTTACTTCATACAAAGAATTAGCATAGTACATTACACAGCTTACTTCTTCTTAATTTGTGTTAGTGTCTAATGATGAACTGCGTGGGAAGGCTCCTCTGGAAATGGCAGAGATTCAGCAGTATGTGAACTTTGCTGATCAAGAACTCTTGCCGGCAGTGGCTACCTGGGTGTTTCCCACTTTAGGTTTGATGCAATACAACAAGCAGGTGTGTAATGTTCTATTCACGTTATTTAAATTTGGCTATGATCATCATTTTTTAGGGTTTTTTCACACTCTGGGTTTCTGTTACACTAAATAGAGGCATTGACAACCAAGATGCTATGCTGTTGTTTTCTGAGGCCTTCTTGGTTCTAATATGACAACACTACATGTTCGTTGAAATAGGTTTGACTTGACACCGTCTTCAATTTTTCAAAGTCGTGATTTTAGAAGCCAATTTCCATTTCTCTTAGAGGTTTGAAAATTGGGTTTGTTTCTTGCCATGTTGAAGACAAAGTGTTTCATGAACCTAAATGTTTTCAAATAATTTTGCAGTCCACTGAAAAAGCCATGGAGGATGTTAAGAAGTGCTTGACAGTCCTGAACAATGTTTTATTGACCAAGACTTTTCTTGTTGGTGAGCGAGTATCTCTTGCTGACATCTCAGTTGGCTGCAACCTTCTCATGTTGTACAAGCAGGTTTGTAACAATACTGATATACCGTAGTTATTCGGTTATAAGGCGCACGGTTTTTTCAAGAAAAATCTGTCTTTGGGTGGCAAGGTAGTGCTAAGATTGGGGTGCGTCTTATAGCCAAGTATTTTCACGTAACAAAATCTTAAGATCACAATTTGAGAAGAACTTTTTGGTCTGCGGTGTACTAGCGAAGATTGCGTCTAATCTACTCCTTTATTCCGATGAATTAAAAAAAGAATACTGCCTTTAGAGACCTTTAGAATACTAAACGACTTCAAGAGAAAAGCAAACAAATGAAAATTTGCATACGTGCTTAACAGCACGTGCTCAGTAACATGATATCGATGACAACAATACAGTTTCGAATTCCGAGAATCGTGTTTGTCGCTCGCTCGAAAAGTTCCTTCACTGAATAAACAGTGTGGAGATAAAACATACCTTCTTCGTCCATCCAGCCTTTCTTGTGCACTGAAATTTGCATCCTTGGTGGCGTGTTTATATTCAGCTGCCAAACACCTTTGAATATGACTTTCGGTGGGAGTTTTTTGCCGTTCGCTTTCACTGTCAGAGCAACCGTGAAACTTTGCTTGTCGGCGCCGCATGACAACACTGGGACTGTTCTGCTCCCGGTAAACTCTAAATTTGTATGCGTTGTATGTTTATCATTACAGGTGTGAACTTTTAGCTTTTGTTTTTACGTATATCTTTAAATGTGTGACTTTTTCACTTTCGTTTACGTTAAGGAAAAGACTTCACGTGCCAATTGTGTAACGATAATATTATATTATTGTTCTCAGATTCATCACATCCTTCTGTTAACTCTCAATTTTTTGGTGCGTCTTATAACCGAGTATTTTCACGTAATTTTCAGTCTGAGAACTTAGCTTGATTAAATTGCTAAGTTTGGGGTGCGTCTTATAACCGAGTGCGCCTTATAACCGAATAACTACGGTATGCTTTAACCCTTTAAGCCCCAATAACCACACCCAAATTCTCCAATCTGATCTCCATACATTTCCTTTAAGAATTAGTTGAGAGAATTTGGCAAAAGATCAAGGCATTGTCTCTTTGGTGATAATTTTATTAATTTCTCATAACCATTTCTCTTGACAATCTATGGATATCCTTAGGAGAAAATTGATTTTGATCACTATTGGGATTTAAAGGGTTAACCCTCAACATTATGAAGTTATTGTCTGCATTGATTTATATACTTTTTTGAAAATTGCAGTGGAAGCTCTCTTATGGACATTCTTCTTAAACAGACACTTCTTCTTAATATTGCTGCCCTCGACAAAAGAAATTTTTATAAGTTGTTGAATTTCACCTTGCCCCACTTGAACTGACAAACCTGTTAGCCAAAACAGTAATTTTTCCATGGAAATGGTGGGAATTCCTAGCTATCATGGCCAGTTGACTTGGACTTGACATTATTACATTTACATCATTATATCATTACATTATCACTTCCCAGTGAATAACCCGGTTCTGTCTGAGGTCTTCGGAGTCAGCGAAGTCAACACAAGCTATACGATAACTGTCAGGGACTCAACAGACAATAGTAGTAATAATAACTCAACAAAAGAGTCAGTCATCAGATAATCGTTATTTTTCCATATTTATGGACAGTGGCAAAGTCAAGGTCAATAAAAGTGCCAAAGGGAATGAGACAATATTATCCAGCCATCTTGACCAAAAAAGCTTGGTCAGTAAAGGATTGCTCACAGATTCAGACATGTAATGAATGAGTTATTACATCTTGTTTTAATTGTCAGGTGATGGACCCCACCTTCAGAGCTCCATTTGCTAATGTGAACAGATGGTTCCTTACCATCATAAATCAGCCACAGTTTAAAAAGATCCTGGGAGAGGTGAAGCTTTGCCAAACTATGGCTAAATTTGATGGTGAGTCTTAGTTATCTTATTAATTCTTACTGTCAAACTCAGAAAACCGTGAACACCTAAAATTTTAAGGAATGTTGGTTGTGTACTGGCCAGTTACAATAAAATTCAGGATATACAAGCAAACCTCAAAACCACCAACTAATATTACTGTTGCTGTAACACCATAGCATTCCATAAATATTTCTGGTGTTCACAGTTTTGTGAGTTTCACAGTAATAACACCCAAAAGTGTCGCCACCCAAGGTCAGCGTGCAAGAAAATTCTCAAGTTTTAGCAGTGCAAATAGCTGCATACTGTGAAATAGTTTTTGCGATTAAGTATTAAATCTAAAACATGTTACATAATAATTATTTCCTCAGGAAAGAAATATGCTGAGTTGCATCCTAAGAAGGAGGAGAAAAAGGAAAAGAAAGCTAAAGAGGAAAAACCAAAACAAGAAAAAGCCAAGCAGGAAAAACCAAAGAAACAAGAAAAGAAAAAGGAAGAACCAGAAGAGGAAGACGATACTCCGCCGCCGCCAAAGTTTGTAGACCCTTATGCTGGTCTGCCAAAGAGGTACAGTTGACTTGTTCAAATTGACTACTAAGGGTGCTCTCCAAAAGTCAGAACTGGCCAGTGGGACCATAGCCTACGCCGTAGATGAAACTAAACTCTGGTTAAGTCCATCTGCGAAACAACTCTAAAATTCTTCCCATAGGTTCCCACCTGTCCAGTGTACCAGGATTTGAGTGTGCGCCATGATTGGCCTGTTCAAAAAGGCTTTGTTGATTTTCAAATCAAGATGAAAGGAAATTCAAAACGTATTTCTGGTAATTTGTTGAGTTTGTTGGGGGCCTAGAACAAAGATATTGACACTGCGTTGCAGACATTACTAACCAAGGTTAAATTACTTGTGCGATCCAGGCATTCAAAACGTCATTTTCTACTCTAAACAATACACAAGGTAAATGCTATCTGGAATTAACAACACACTTACTACGCTATACACTTATTAGCACTAAATACTACACAAATGCGTGCTACCTGAAATGACACATAAATTCAGGTTTATCAACAGGTACACATGCTAACACCAAAACACTTTCAACCACAGAGAACAGAAAGATATAAAACATGCAAACGTGGCCAGTAAAAACTTTTGGAAACTGTGCTAGATTGGGTGTGTGCTCTTTTTCCTGCTAGCAATGTTAGTAAGCATGTTGTAGTTCAAATGAACATCACCAAAAATTGCAGTTGTGACTTACTGCATAAGAATTGTTTATAGTTTCTCCTGGGACAGCTGTAGTACCCAGGGCCCAGTTGTTCGAAGGCCAATTATTAGCACTAACCCAGGGTTAAATTTAACCCGCGTTTCTTTTTCTTTTGTTCAAAAGCATTTCCCAGATAATCAAATAATATTTTTCCCAGATAATCCAATCATCAAATTGTAGACAAAATGAATAAAACTGAATTTGCTTTTTAAACTTTCATTCACCACTTGCACATCTCCCATAATGCACCTAATTTGCCCCCAAAATTTTGCATAAGCATTGTTTTCAATTTCTCTTGGGACGGCTGTAATACCCAGGAGAGTTGAAAAACAAAGGTTATGCAAAATTTGGGGGGTTGGGGTGGGGGGGGGGGGGTAAATAAGGTGCATTATGGGAGATGTGCAAGTGGTGAATATCTGAATTCAATTTCACACCTACACGGGGTTATCTTAACCCAGCTTTGACAACCTGGCCCTGGAAACAATGGTTATGCACAATTTTGAAGGATAAACAAGGTGTATTATGGCAATGTGAACATGGTGAATTAGCGCCAGAAATTTTGTGACAATCTTTACCTCCTTAGCTCTTTCGATATGGATGCCTTCAAGCGAATGTACTCGAATAACGACACGGATGTGTCCGTTCCTTACTTCTGGGAGCATTTTAACAAAGAAGACTATTCCATTTGGTTCGCTGAGTACATGTACAAAGACGAGCTATCATACATCTTTAAGGCCTGTAACTTAGTGGGTGGAATGTTTCAGCGACTGGAAAAACTACAAAAGACGGCTTTTGGTAGTGTGTGCATTTTTGGAAAAGACAAAGCAGAGTCAGTCTCTGGTATATGGATATTCCGTGGACAGGAGCTGGCCTTCAATGTAAGTGTTCTTTGTAATTCAGGGTCAACAGGTAGCTGCTACTTGCAAAGAGAGTCACGTACTATTGGTTTGCAAAGCCGGTAAAATCGTTAGTTAGTGCGAGCACCTTGCGGAGGAGCTGCGAAGCTGCCATGCTCGTTTCTCTCATCTTCGCCGCCAAAACTCTGACAAGCACAAAAATAAATCTGCCAGCTCTGCAGACCATGTACTATAGCCTCCACATACCAGAAAGGGAGTATGGGATAATCGAATTTTTTGAAAGGGGTGCTATTACGTATCTGCGCCTCCCATGCCCCTCTCTTGTTTAATCTGAATGTTTAAAAGCCCGCTGGGCAAGTTAAGAACAAAAATCACTATCCTGATAGTAAAATCCACTAGCCCTGGTTTATCAGACACGACTTTCTTTGCACGCCGAGTCCTAAGTTTCGCCCCTTACCTGTACATCAAATTTGCCGATTGACATCAACTGTGAAGAAAAGAATCGTTGGATGAATCACTTCATGTCACAGAAGGCTTTGGCTTTGGCAGGGCAGAACTACACGTAAAGGTTTAAGGAAAAAAAAAAGCATGAAAGTTGATGGAAGATTTTGCTTTACAAAAACGAAAAAACAATGGTTATTGTACAATGAGATCACAGAAAGACGTCAACGGCTTTTGTGAAGAATATCTGCAAATAAAAATTTTCGTTGATATCCTTAAACTTCCGAAGAACAGAAGATTGTTTTGCAGATTTGCCTTCATCTTCTTTAAATGATATCCTCTTCTATCTGTACTCTCCATGTCATACTCGCCTTCATATCATTGTTTACAATTACCATTACAGTTACAATATGTAGGCATTAGGCCAGAAGTTAGAGTGATTTTACTTAACCCCTGACATAGATAGCACACTTCTACGAAGTATCAGACTGTAATTTCACTTTTTCCTTTTGTTTACTTTTAACTATTTGGCACTAATTGTTGAGCACTGTTTCACGAGTTAAGTAAAATCACTCTACGCTACAACAGAGCCTCGATGATTATTACAACATAGAGTAGTGGACTGAATCGTTGTGTGGAAACCATTTATTACTATTATGAGGGGCTCTGTTTGTGTTGTTAAGATTTTCTCTTCCATGGGCCTGCTGCAATGTACTGTGAGTTATGTCACGGACCATTAATAGTTGTTGCCATTGTTATGTCTTCAACCGATTTCTGTCTTTTTGCTGCTCATTCAGTCATACCTTGATGCTTATTTAAATTGTTTTTTCAGCTTTGGGACAGTTGGAACGTCGATGCCCCCTCGTACAAGTTCACAAAGCTGGACGTAGATAATCCCGAAGACAAGAAAAAGATCTCTGACTACCTGAAGCAAGAAGAAGGAGATTTGGTGAACCATGGCTTTAACCAGGGAAAGATCTTTAAATAGACTGTTATATGCTGCAGAACTATTGAAAATTAAGAATTAAACAGCCTCAGCGAGTAGAGAACTGTGTCAATTTTCACGTTGTCGTTTTTCATCCGTCGCCGCAAAAATCTCATTAAGTGGGCTCGTCAGCGGATGGCCTTCTATAGAGCGTTTTCACTCACCTGGCCAGCAGCTTCTGCTGTGCACCCTCGGAGATACAGGGGCAGTCAGTCGGGTCGGGAAAAAAGGCGCGACGAACGTTTTCAAGCAAGGGTCCTACGAGGATGACAGCTATGCAAATTTATCGGGAAAAAAGGAAGTTTTTTTTCCTACAGGATTAGTTTGCGACACCAACATGGCTGCCGTTTTATTGTTTTGGGACAGCAGTATGACGGACGTGACGTCACGTGAAAACTCTCTGTTGCTGGTAATCTGCTGACCTTACACCGGCCATGCTGGTGGACAACAGCAAACGAGTTTCCCTCGGCTGGCAACTTAACCAGAGCGAGATAAACAGACGGAAAAAAAATCGCTTGCCCCGCTGCTGACTTTTACTATCCCAGTGCTCGGCTTCCACTAGGTATCCCAATAAAAGTAGCAATAATCGAAAAATAGCAAGCGCGCTTTCCCCTTCCCATTGTCCCCCGCGCGCTTTTTTCCTCCTCTCCTTAGCCTCCCTACTATACAGAGGCCTCTCTACGGAGGCGAGAGTTTTGGGAGCAGTCGTGCCGCTTCACTAGCCCTTGTCTGGCGAACAGCACCTTTGTCGCGCTTTTTTTAAAGCAAATTTTGCGAATAAACGTTACTGTCTTAACTATTACAGCCCAAAGGGGTGCACTTCTTAATACCAAGCGGAAATCAGATTAATTTCTTTCTTGTGAAACTGCCTAAATTACCGCCTAAGAAATAATGAGCGCAGAGTTAGAGTTGTGGCCTTAATTGCGTTCACCGCCCTTATCTTGCGCTATAAACTTGTTATGCGCCTGGGCGTGAGACTGGGGATATGTATAGCGTACGTAGGAGGCGAGAATACGTCCTTTCGGCCAATTCCGTGGTGAGAAGTTAGTCTAAGTCTACGCAGGAAGTGAAAAGACTTAATCAAAAAAATGTACGGGATTATGAAGAGATTTAGAATTATATCAGATTCGAGTGCACAGTAGGCAGATAAAAACTGTGCAAAGTTATTCTTATCATAATGCAACTGGCGTGGAACGACTAGTTTTTTGTGGACGTTGTTAACAGTGAACGACAATCAAGCTTAAGGAAAACATTGGTCACGTGCAGGGCCCTGGTCACGTGGTACAAATTGACATTTTCCGTAAACGTAATTTCCTTAAAAACCGAGAACACTAGAGGTACCGTAAAATTCCGAAAATAAGCCGCGGGGCTTATATTTTTCAAAGGCCCTTTTTGAGAGGCTTATTTTTGGAGGGGCTTGTATTCGGAGGGGCTTATCTACGGAGGGAAATTTGCGTTTCAAAATCGATTGGGCTAGCTTTATGGTTGGAAGTAAATTTAACGTTTTTGCTTTGTTATACTTTGTATTTGAGGGCAATTTCTCAATTACAAGCCCCCAGGGGGCCTTATATTTGGAGGGGCGATTAAACGGAGGGTTTCTTGCGTTACCGGTTTGGGGGGCTTATATTTGGAGGGTCTTATACATGGAGGGGCTTATTTTGGGAATTTTACGGTATTTTTGAAATGTTTATTGCGTTATGACCAGTCAAGGACGGACAGCAAATACAAAACCAACAAAAAATAATTACCGTCGTTGAAAGGTGGATCTGTACATGTTTTTGTCCGTTCAAAAATTTGTCCGGGTCCGTGTAAACGGGGTCTAAGAGATCTACGGTCATTAAGACGAGTCTCGAGACGATTTGCATTTTGTTGCTTTTACATTCGCGAAATAGACAGTCCCGCGCGAGTGAAACTACACATGTAGCCTGCGTAGCAGGCGCTTGGAAGAAATTAGGGAGCTTAAGCGACGACGACGGCGACGGCTACGAAAACGTCACTTAAAAAGTGAATTCGCGCTGCCTGAAACTTTATCGCGCTTATTCCATCTCGTTTAATTAATTCGTCAGAAAGTTGTTGTCGTGTGTTCCTGTCCTCGACAAAACGTGAAATTAGGCTCTTTTACGTTGTAGTCGTGCAACGACGGCTAAGAAATGTACAAAAAGCGTGATGCATGTACAAAGTTGTTGTTTTGCCAATCTAAACCTATTACTTTTTTGCCGTTGTCGTTGCCGTCACCGTCGCCATTGCTTAAGCTCCCTAATGTGCAAGAAAGAACGGGGTGCGCGATGGAGACACTCGCCTCGCGCGCCCCGTTCTTTCTTGCGTCCATTACTTTCAAGCCTCTGCTACGCAGGCTACCAAACATGCCCATGCACAACCTTCGAAATTCCGCTTCTTTTATGGACACGGTAGAAAGCGCTCACCTGCTTTGCAACTATACAAAACATCAAAGCTATCATCAATTACTAGGTAGTGGCTGTTTACTAGGTAGTGGTAGTGGGCAAACGGGTCGGTTCCGGTTTGGGCAAATGGTAGGCAAAATTCGGGACTGGTAAATTTCGCCCTGAAATCGCAATCATTATTTGCACAAATCAGTTCCATTTACCAGAAAACGGCCACGAAACCCTGAAACTGGAATCAAAGATGGCTTTGAAGAAACGTAACAGAAATTTCCGTTTGGAACATTCCGACCGGGACTACCTTTTCAGACGTTCCGTTGCTCCCGGGAATTTTCCACTGAAACGACCCGAAAAGTCATGTTCCGTTTACTTTCCAACCAGATTTTCCGGAAACTTTAAATAATACAAATGGTAAAAAACCAGTATTTGACTAGCCTGAAATTCATCCGATTGTTTCGAGTCGTTTTCTCCTCTCTTGTTGAGTGGAGAAAACGACTCGAAACAATCGGATGAATTTCAGACTAGTATTTGACTGGTGTTGACTCACATATGTATCCCTCTGTCAAGTCCAATAATTAATGGGGTTAAAGAATTATTTAACAGTAGAATTAACTTTTTATGCAAGCTCCCGCTCAGCTTATTAGAAATCACTAAATGTAACTTTTGATACATACAGACCTCTACTGATTGTTTCAATTCGCAAGTATATCAAACATTCGCGTCCGATTACTGTGGGTTGCATGTGCACAATGGAAACCTGAAGGCTCGCCATTGTAAACACCTATAGACATTAATTTCCCGCTCATATTTTATCTGATACTAAAAATTATTCCGTGGACAAAAAGATTCCCATTTCGTCAAAGTAGATACACATACATCAAGTAGATAAACATTTTCTCCGTAAGCCTTAACATTAAAAAAGAAACACTGATATACCAAAAGAAGAGCGTGGCGAATATGATCTATTTCTATTAAGAGTTTACCTAAACCAAGATAAATGGTTCTTAGCTGGTTTGTACAGTAATACAAATCCGTTATGCACACCTGAGGAAAAAAAAAAAAGAAGAACAGTTAGTGATTGAAGGCGACAGGAATAGAAGGGTTCTAAGGATAGTTTTACCTGGGGATCATGATTGTGGGCTCCTTTGGTCGCTTGCAAAAACTGACATATAAATACTACCTTTATTACTATCCATTATTATGTATTATATGGCTGAATCCACGATCGGCCAAGGTGAAGCGAATGCTGCATTCTGATTGGCTACCCGAGTGGGCAAGATGGGCCCATCTTGCCCGCCCGGGATTTCCCGCGTTCGTTCCGCAAATGAAATATTTGTTTTTGGCCATATGATAAAGTTTGGTCATAGTTCGGTCAAGATAGCTGGATATTGGCCTTGTTGTTTTTTTTTTTTACTTCGACATTGACTTCGCTTCGGTCAATAAAAACGCAAAAAACGCCTGGTTAATAACGCATATTTATTGTCGTTAAATGTGACAACGCTGCGTCCTGACAAGCGATTCATTAATTTGCAATGTGACGACTTTTCGTGCTAAACATACTCAAGCCAGGGCCGTAGCTAGGTTTTTTGTAACGGGGGGGGGCGGGGGGGGGGGCATTATCGCGAGTGCCGAACATACATGCAAGAGCCTTGTTGGGGGGTATAGGGGCGTCCTCTCCCAGAAGATTTTCAAATTTGGAGGCTCTGAAACGCTATTTTCAGCACTTGTCACGAGATATGTCTCCAAAAAATCGACCTCGAATATGAAAATGGCATACAACTGCAAGTCACTATAATCAAAATAACTGAGTCTAAAGAAAGCAAATCCATCCACAGACTTAATGGGCCAAATATTTAAACGACGTCTACCTAAAGCCGCGGTTTAACGAATCTTTGAATCTCCAGATCTCTCCTTTCGTGGGTTGTTTTAAGAAGACAAATGCTTTTCTAGTCTTCTCTATATACTTTCATATAAAACTCTTCACAATAAATGATGTTTAGATAAAATCATTGGGCAAATTGAAAATGACTTAGAACGCTGTTTTGTTAAACACTGGCTAAACTACGGTTTAATATTTGGCCCAATGTGTCTGGCTCAAAAGGTCCATTTTGAAATGCTAATACTACAATAATGGTTTCCCGACCTTTGTCGAGACAGTTAACAGTCCCTGAACGAGTAATAATGTAAGTCAAGTTTTTAATGCAACTGAGCGATTATGACCTTTTTTCCTTGGCATCGTGTTCAGTTAGTTTCTTGAGAAGTAAAAATATCTTGTTGTAAAGTGTAAAATAATAGTAACAAAAATTATTACCTCGACATTTTTGTGGGTAATCTATTCGCTCCCACCAAATTCCAATGTGACGTCATCACCAATGAGAACGAACGGTGCCCAGTGATTTACGGCGCTAAATTCTCTGGATTCTCTCATGCAATTCATTGCTTGGTTAAGGGCTTTGCTAGCACTCTTTCTTTCCACAAGATGCTGATAGAAATGTTTCATAAACTCAAGAGTGGCCTTGTCGTCAATCGCCCACAATGATACCAGAACAGAGCGAGCACCAGCACCTAAAAATGCCCGTGCTATGCCGACTACACCCTCTGCTTTGATCTCGCCATGAGCACTGTGGCAGCAACTGAGTACAACCAACCTTGCACGTATCTGAACACGTTTTACATCTTTCATCGTCAGAATAAAATCCATCTCACCATTTTTGGGTGCTAAGGCAATTTCGCCTGCTTCCATGCTGCCATGTGCAGCGAAGTGGACCAAAGCAACTGAGCCGAGTCGTTTTAACACCTCATCCTTTGTGGCCTGTCTTCCAATAAGAGGCGTACAGCCGCCAAGTACTCTTCCAATCATTTCCACTTCCTCTCTGGCATATGGCAACGGCTTAAGTGTCGTCACATCTTGCACCCACGGATCACCGACGAGAAGTACGCCAGAAGTGAGGTGATAATCTAGCGGGCAATCCGCAATCATTTTTAAGCTGGTGAGGGATGGAGCAACGCGAATTCTGAAAGATTCGCAAAGGTGCTTGGAGTCTGGGCCCATAAATGCAGCAAAAGGAGCCAAGCAAAGTGGACCTTCTGGGACGAATACGAGTTCACTACCAGAAAAAAGATCTTGAATAGGATCAATGATAATGTCGTACAATGTGCTCAAGGCTCTTTCTTGGGGGTGTATGTGCTGTGTTTGTTTGTCACTTTGAGGTGACCTTTGAACTTCAAGTGTTTTACCCTTCATTAATACAAGTGTGCGATCTTCACAATCTACACAACCAATTCCACCAATTTTCTTCACAAGAGACTGAAAAAAATTGTTGATGTCGCATTCAGAACTGATTAGCTTTCTCCTTAATTCAACCTCCCTTCCGGGCTGACAAACCCATAAAATTACCACCTTCCATCCAAACGCTATAAATATTGTATTAGGGGGAAGGCGACAGGACAGTTCATGAAATGTTCTGTTTTCTTTCTTTAACTCTGTATCATTCTCTTCAACTATGTAATTTAATGCCATAAGATCTTTGAGACCTTGTGCTCGTCCTTTCTCAGCAGAAAACAAAGCCTCGGTATATTTACCTTTTGTTAACATCAAGCGCCACAGTGCAGTATATATTCTCTGATAGTGATCACGTAAGCTTATTTTCCACTCGTCGTTCAGTTGAAGACGATCTCTGATATTATTCAACAAAGAAATACCCAGCTTGTAATATTCAATAGCCTTTTCTACTTGGCCTAGATGTACAAATTGGGCACCTAAATTTGAACATGCTATTGCCTCTTGCAACATGTCACCTAATTCTCTCGCAATATTTAGGGCAAATTCATGGCATTCTATGGCTGTTGCAAAATCTCCCAGAATCTCATAGGCGCTGCCAAGATTGATATAAGCGGCTCCTTTACCTAATTTGTCACCAATTTCTTTCGCGATTTTAAGGTGACATTCATGGAAGTGTATCGCTGTTTTAATATTTCCCAAATTTTGATGGGCGATCCCAAGACTGCTATAAGCGGATCCTTCCCTCGGTCTGTCACCCAGTTCTTTCGCAATGTTGAGGTGATGTTCATGGAAGTCTATCGCTGTTTTAATATCTCCCAGACTTTGATAGACAAGACCAAGATTGCCATACGAGGCTCCCTCTTGCAATCTGTCTCCCACTTCTATTGCAATTTTTAGGCTGCGTTCAAGGTAGTGTAGGGCAGTTTTAATGTCTCCCAGAAAGTAATGAACTTTGCTAAGATTTCCCAAGGCGGCTTGTTCCTGAGATTTGGCACCTAGTTCTTTCGCAATTTTGAGGTGACGTTCATGGTAGTCTATGGCTGTTTTAAAATCTCTCAGACTGTCATACGCGTTACCAAGACTGCTATACGCCTGTCCTTCTCCCAATCTTTCACTCAATTCTTTCGCAATTTTCAGGTGACGTTTATGGTAGTCTATGGCTGTTTTAAAATCTCCCAGGCTGTGGTAGGCATTACCAAGAACACCACAAGCCATTCCTTCCCCTGACTTGTCTCCCAATTCTTTCGAAATTTTCAGGTGACGTTCACCGTAGTCCAAGGCTCTTTTGAAATCTCCCAGGCTGCAATGGATGTTGCTGAGACTGCCATAAGCCCCTCCTTCATCCGCTCTTTCACCCAATTCTTTCGCAATTTTCAAGTAACGATCAAAGTAGCCTATGGCTGTTTTAATATCTCCCAGGTCGGAATAGGAGTTGCCAAGACTGCAACACGCCTTTCCTTCATCCGATCTTTCATTCAATTCTTTCGCAATTTTCAGATGACGTTTATGGTAGTCTATGGCTGTTTTTACATTTCCCAGGTTGCGATGGGCGTTACCAAGGTTGCCATACGACTTTCCTTCCCCTGATATGTCACCAAATTCTTTCGAAATTTTCAGGTCACGCTCATGGTAGTCTATGGCTGTTTTAAAATCTCCCAGACTGTGATGCGCGTTGCCAAGACTGCCATACGCCTTTCCCTCAGACGATCTATCACCCAATTCGTTTGCAATTTTCAGGCTACGTTTATGGAAGTTTATGCCTGTTTTAAAATTTCCCAGGCCACGATGCGCGTTACCAAGATGGCCATACGCAGCTCCTTCCCCATATTTATCACCCAATTCTCTTGCAATTTCCAGGAGACGTTCATAGTAGTCTATGGCTGTTTTAAAATTTCCCAGGCAAAAATGGGCGTTACCAAGGTTGTTATACGCGGCTCCTTCCTTAACTCTATCACCCAATTCTTTTGCAATTTCTAGGTAACTTTCATGGTAGACTTTGGCTGTTTTAATGTCTCCCAGCCTACGAAAGGCGTTTCCAAGATGGCAACACGCCCTTCCTTCTTCCGACCTGTTACCAAACTCTTTGGCAATTTTAAGGTGAATTTCATGATAGGTTTTGGCTGTTTTAAAATCTCCCAGCGAATGATATGCGTTGCCTAGTTCGCCACATACTCTTCCTTCATCTGATCTGTCACCCGATTCTTTCGCAATCTTCAAATGACGCTTATGGTAGTCTATGGCTTTTTTAATGTCTTCCAGACTGCAGTAGACGTTGCCCCAATTGCCATACACCTCAACGTCTGGTCTTTCATCTGTGCGTGACGCATTCTTAACAGTTTTCTAAACAAATTACGTACAATATATGTAAGGTTTTTTGAGATAACAGTCAGCTTGATTACCGAGCTGAATATGAGGTCACAGATACCGAGACCCTTGATTAACTGGGCTATCCTGCCTGATCATATGAATTTCAAGAACGTATTAATAATTCATTAGCCAACTGACCTATCAAATGGTTAATGGGGACCTTACGAAACTACGACCGCAACCGCGACGGCAACCAGAACGTCTAACCAATTATTGGTTTTATGAGCAAATCAACAACTCTGCACGAGCATCACGCTTTTTTGTACATTTCTTTGCCGTCCCTGCACAGTTACGACGTTTGAGTTGACTTGGGAACGGGAACGGCACGGTAATAAATTTTTCTATCTCTCTCTGAACTCGCACGCGGTCCCCTCTCTTCAATTCCAACCTAACGGCCCTACTCTCAAGTTATTCTGTGACTTGGTAAGGGAGAAAAAGTTTCAAAGGACGTGAAGTCTTTTTTCAGCAACGTTTTCATTACCAGCGTCGCCGTTGTCGGTTCGTAAGGTCCCTATTAAGAACGAATGTCGCTAAGAATTGAGCAAAATTGAAAATGGTCAAACAAAACCTTTCCTCATACTTTGTGTGTAGTTAGTACTTCAGATGAAACTACTCACTGTGGCATTTGTTTGACTTCTAACAAAAACCTGCACTGGGCATCAGGGGGGAGAGTTTGGGCCAAAAATGCATTTTGGGTCAATTTTCTCCTTGAAAATTAGAGTTTTGTTAGGTAAATATTTCAGAAAGCAGACTAACAGTTACAAATCTGTTTACATGGTAGCAAAATATCATCCTTCCAATTTTTCTCTAGGCCCTCCCCTGACGGCCCCTATTTATCAAGGGGGGAAACGTTTTTGGCGAGGCTTGAAAATAGACATTTTTTAACATATTTTTTTCTTACTAGCGCTCCGATTTAGATGAAAATTGAAACAGGACGTAAATATTTTACCCTTTTACCCGCGGGCACTTGATACATTTTTGCATGCCAATCAAATGAAAATGTCTAGAGTGTTTTCACTCACGTGGCCAGCATCTATGCAAATTTATTGGAACAAAAGAAAGCGTTTTGCATAAGAAAAGAGATCAACTCCCACAGGCGTAGTTGGGACACCAACGTGGCCGCCGTTTGATTGTTTTGGGACACCAATATGGCCGCCGGGTCAACATGTCACTGTGACACCGCCCTACGGAGCGTAGGGCGGGTAGGAGAGAACCTTGGGAACGAGGTTGCGACATGCATTACTACATCGTGGATGGGACCTAAACGAACCGTGACTTGCGTGTGATTTGGCTTTGGCTCTGAAATGTTCTCCCATTGATTGCTTCGTTAATGGTATGAAATGTGTCAGTTATCTTTTGATAATGCCATCGAAGCGATTTATTTTACTGGAAAACGTCCAATTAGATTTTCCTGCCAAGTTATATCACGGGTAATAATTTGCAAAAATTAACCGCCAACCACACGATGCCTGTTTTTGTAAACCAAAAATCGTTAATCTGCCGGATAACTGACTGTAAAACGTAAAGGAATGCAATCTATAGGAACCATCCAACGTTCTTGCTTAACATCGCCCCAATGACATCATTTAAAAGAAAGATGGCGGCGAACAAAAGTTGCGAAAATTTACTATTTTGTCTCAGGTATACATTTTCATTTGATTGGCATACAAAAATGTATCGAGTGCCCGCGGATTTTTAAGCATGAAATGGCTCAAAAAGGGTGAAATATATATATATACATCCTGTTTCAATTTTCATCTAAATCGGAGTGCTAGTAAGAAAAAAGCCTTGTCAAAAAACGTTTCCCCCTAGTAAATGACAATGGACAGGGGCTGTCAGGGGCGGGGGGGCTAAAGAAAAATTGATAATATTTTTATTGAGAAAAAGGATGATATTTTGCTATCATGTAAACAGATTTGTAACTGTTAGTCTGCTTTCTGAAATATTCATCCAACTAAACTCCAATTTTCAAGGAGAAAATTGTTCCAAAAATGCAATTTTTGGCCCAAACTTCCCCCCTGATCCCCTGTGCAGGTTTTTGTTAGAAGTCAAACAAATGCCACAGTGAGTAGTTTCATCTGAAGTACTAACTACACACAAAGCACGAAGGGAGGTTTTTTTTACCATTTCCAATTTCGCTCAATCCTTAGCGACATTCGTTGATCAGGTGTAGCGAACATTGTTTTCAAATTTCTCCTGGGTATTATTATGGTTAGTGAAACGGTACAAAATTCGCAAATTTCACATTCATTCACATTCAACAACTACTTTGTCAATCAACATGTACACAATTTCACGTTCAGCGAGAAATTTCTTAGTTACGAATATACTCATTCACATTCGCAACATATATTCATTTACATTCAAGGTCATAATTTGTATTCAACACTTGGTTTTTTCATTCAGCATTTTGTTGTGCAAAATTCACAGATTTGCATATTCCTTCACATTGAACGAACATTGAACGTCGCACAGTTTCTACATATGAATCTCATTTATTCACTTTTTTGTCTTAGAGTGTGAGTGCTTGTCAACTTGAAGAACTCGGGAAGTAGAAGCTTTGTCCTGTAGCTAGCCGAAAATAGCTAAAAACGTGAATGCTCCTCCGGCCTATTGAAAAGCGAGTCATATTTCTCCAAGACTGCCCCTCAAACCAAACACATACAATAAGATCTTTTCACCTTCTTCACCTCGTGGCTCTCTTGCAGTTTCCTTTGTTCTCCAAAAGCCCTTTTCCGTAATTCCACCAACCTCTGGTTATTTGAGTCTATCTGGTATTGGTTAAATTGTTCAATAACTTATGTAAATTGGAGACAAAGTTAACAAACTTTAAACAAATTATCTTAAGTCGAAGTGTGCGATGATTCTTTGGTGATAGAAACGAAGCAACCGAGAAGTACGTACTGTACAGCAACGAACATATACTTAATATTACTTTATATTATATAAACACCAATGAAATGCCAGGTGAGCTTTCGGTGAGATCACCGTTGCTATGGCTACATAATAAAT
Organism: Porites australiensis; assembly: GCA_022179025.1. NCBI lineage: Eukaryota > Metazoa > Cnidaria > Anthozoa > Scleractinia > Poritidae > Porites > Porites australiensis. The sequence continues at coordinate 67,613 of BOPM01000120.1, forward strand.
CGCGCCTTTCGCAGCAAAAAAACTATTAAGTGAAATGGTCTGGCATTCATTGGTGTTTTTATAATAAATAGAACATTACATGGCCGCTTGGAGGTACGAACTTTCTCTTCTCGTGTCTCCAAGCGGCCGTTAATAATATATCCTCTATATATTAGAGAGTTCTACACACGAACGAGACAGAGCAGACCTGTACTTTCACTTGGTGCTATTTATTTAGTATGTAACCCTAACGTTTTTAGTCTGTAATGCGCCGCTAATGATCCCGAGACAACGAACGATCCAGTTTAAAAATGTGGCCGCCCGAGAGTAGCGAGGACTGTCCTAAAGGCGTGCATTAACGTCCAAATTCCTTCATTTTTTTTCCTTGTGATTCAGTACAAGTAGAAATGTATTCTTTGTGGAATAGCAGAATCAAAATGTTAAGCATTTATTCGCCTGCTAACTTAAATTTATTTTTCAGGTTCGGTTTGTCTGAAAACCTGCAGAGTGATGGCGGAACAGCCAGTCGGAAGCTCGACTGCAGCAGGACACTAGCACAACTTGGTTTCAGACGTTGAATTGAATTCAGTCGAATAGAACGGCTGTTGCCGAAAACAAAACACAAAAAATAAAGAAACGATTTAGCAAACTTTTAAATGTATTCTAATGTATTCATAATTAATTTTATGAATTGAGTTTAGCACGGCAGTACCGCGACTTTTGAAACCAAGTGGAGCTACTGCCTTGTAGAACGGCAAAGCTTGCCGTGCTACACGGCAGTAGCACGACTCGGTTTCAAACGTCGCGCTACTGCCGTGCTAAAGTCGAATTTAATTCGATCAATTTAGTTCGGCACGGCAGAAGCACGACGTTTGAAATGGGCCTAAGCTTTCCTCTGCCAGTTCCCGAACCTCTTAGATTAGATGCTCAGATGCTGTTCGTTCCCTGACGGTCTATGTTTACTCGTGCATTTTAGGTTGTACTGTAGGAGAAATGTTCATTTTTTCGTACTAAAACTTAATAATTTCCCATGCTGTTTTTAACCGCTGGTAAACGCAAATACCGTAAAATTCCGAAAATAAGCCCCTCCAAATATACGCCCCCCAAACCGGTAACGCAAAAAACCCTCCGTGAAATCGCCCCTCCAAATATACTTGGAAAATTGCCCTCAAATACAAAGTAAAACAAAGCCAAAACGGTAAATTTACTTCCAACTATAAGGCTAGCCCAATCGATTCTGAAACGCAAATTTCCCTCCGTAGATAAGCCCCTCCGAATATAAGCCCCTCAAAAAATAAGCCCCTCAAAAAGGGCCTTTGAAAAATATAAGCCCCGCGGCTTATTTTCGGAATTTTACGGTATTTCCAGTGGACTCCGGAACATAATGTGTTATGAGCAGCGACGAGAGAGGACAAATATGGGAGAACATTGCAGCAGCACTGTATTCTCTTCAGCAGCGTAAATTTAGAGTAACTGCAAGTCAAGAGCTGTTCGAGATCGGTATTCACTTTTAACTTCAAAACAAAAACAAAAGCTGCGCGACGAAGAGAAAGCCTCCAAAATCGAATAATACATGTCGTAAAGAACAATTAATTCGCCATCGTCGATTAAACCATCGTCATAGCTTATGAGATGCAAATCACGGAGGACTTTGAATGCCATAAGAAGACTGTAACAAGACAAACCCTTGGCCCAGTCTGCCTGGGTTGCGAAGCGTCGTCGTCGTCCGTTTCGTTGCCGATGCTCAAGGTCCCTATTGTCTAAGTAATTACGAAAACGTTCTCTTTATTCCATACTTTTAAGCGAGATCATTTGCAGTCTTTTCTCACTCAATGAGGATCATTCATTATATTTACGGTGTTGGGTACCGTGTTAAGACCTACATGTACACGGATCAATTTAGGCTTCTGGGGAAACTGCCCACCTACCCCTTCCCTAACCCAACAGTTTGCCCTAAGTGAGAAGTAAGTCTCAATGTTCAAGTTTGACTTAGGGGAGGGGTAGGTGGGCAGTTTCCCAAAAACTTAAATTGATCCATGTACACCTGAACCTTCACAAAATACGTTTTCAATGTTGAAGGAATGTTTAATGAGGGGAACAATAAGTAAATCATTGGTTCCTGTAAAATACCAATTGCAGTAAAGGATACTGCCAACCCCTTTTCACACCAGGTATTGGCTTCATCAAACTTTTTCAACTGAATGCAGGCACTTGCCCCTGTAAAGGTATTAAGCACAGACATCAGTATCAAAACATTTAATAAACTAAAGATGGAAATAAATGTAGATTCGTATTTGTTATATGTTTTGAACTGACACACCTATCGCGAATTGTAAAGTAAAGGAAAGGATTTAGGAAAGAAAAGGAAAATACAGTACAGTAAAGTAAAGCAAAACTTTATTTTGATAAGGGTGTCCCATTTAGCTCGAAAGCTGGTCTCCGTAGGCGCCCTACGTCTTAAAAAGCTACTTTACGTTAAGAATTTGTAATTACATTAATAAAAAGCCAAAGAAAACCTAAAATGTTATAAAATTCAAAGAAAATGAGGTTATAAAAACTACGATAGGATAGTCTAATACTCTGTCTTGTAGTATAGTTATGAATGTTTGAAAATGACCATCGAAATAAAACAAGACAGAAAGAGTGTAGTGTAGAAAGGATAAACAAAAACCCTGACGACATTGAGGACGAAAATTAGAAATGAAACCAGACCACAGAACCAACCAGAGAGGAGATAGAAATGAAAATAAACGATCTCAGATCATTGACAGGGTGGTTTAACGGCAACAGAAGCGCTTAGACGGAACATATACTAGCTTTATACTCCGACCTGTCCGAAACATCCGCGGGTCAGAGCTTTCCGGGCGTGATCAGAATTACGGCAAACTCAGGTCACCAGTCCCAAAAAGGTAACAAAGAGCCCTCCCCAGTTTGCTGGTCATTTCGCTCCATGTAAGGGAATCCCAGACAGTCTAGGATTCTCGATTCCGTGCCGTGGATTCCGCATTCCATGTCAGCGATAAGATAACCTACATGAATTCAAGGTTTGCATCAGTCCTTTTCTCGACCGTATCTGTACACAGTAACTTCAAACCTTACCTCGTACAAAAGCTTTCAAAAAAGTTGGTTGTAATTCAATGGCAATTTTTGCATCACTCACTGTTTCAGAGTAATTTCCTGTGACAAAAGAAATGCGCAAAAAAGAATTGTCACAGCCTAGAAAGCTATAGAGGGGAGGGGTGGCTCAAGACTAAAACAACTTTAACAACGTATTTAAAACGACTACGAAAATCCTTTGCAAGTTGCTGCCTACATTACGTACACTTGCATTAGACAAAAGATAGGGTATTTGAAACAACCAATATAAAGCAACTTCTTACCCAAGTTAAAGTGTGCCGCTGCCCTGTTGCTGTACAGTTTCGCGTTAAGATCTTCATCCTTGCAGTTCACTTTAATTCCTTCAGTGTAGAAGAAAACGGCGCTGTTGAAATTGTTGTTGTTGTATTCATCATTACCCTCATTCTTGTAAACCTCTGCAATTGCTACAACAAAGGAAATGGTAATAACTTTAGGCAAACTTTTAAAATAAAAGTTGCGTCGTCAGTAAATTTTTTTGTGCTCTACTTCCAAATGTTTCAGTCTTGTCGTAATAACAACCTTTCTGGTTTCAATTTCTTAAAGTAATTCCCTTGAAAACGATTTACTATTAAGATTTTTTTCAAACTTGGCACAAATGTCAGCCATATATTGGACATTCAAAAACTGCAATAAAAAGATGGGGTCACCATGGTAGTTTTCGCCCTATCTGACCGTAATTCTGAGTGTTTGTTCCTAGTTGAGCACGAGGCGTTCGAAACTTAAACAACCGTGATAAATTCTTATTTTATAGCAAAACCGATAAATCTTTCTAAAACCTAGCTTAAGCCTGTTTCATAGTCTGGACTGCATTTAAATTCAAATTACCAAATTAACCGATCTTGAAAACCTGTAGAGAAATGGACTGTTAAATCATTATCTCTTACCTCGCTGTGGCTCTAAATGCGCAAATCCGCGTCATTCATATCTTAAAAAATACAACTTCTACTATCCAGGTTTTTTTCTCCTTACTATATATTTTTGGTGTGGCCATAACCAGTACAAAACACAAATAAAAAAGGGCGATCACCTTTCTCGTTTCATCGCAAAACGACGACAAATTATCAAAATTGCGATAAAAAGCATTAGGACCTACATAAGGGGCCAGTGTTACCTCTTTTTAAAGTGACCGATGAAAATCAATGCCACCTTTAAAGTGGCAAAGTTACGCGCAGTACGTGATGCGCAGTGCAAAACAAGGGAATTACCTCAACCCTTTCACTGCCAAATGTGGCCAAAGGCAAATTTCGACCAATTTTCCAAATTTCATTTTCTAAAATTTTGACAAACAAATAGCATCATGGGAAAGTACAGGCAAAGGGCTTTCATTTGAATGGTGAAATCATACGATTTTGTCCACAAACTCAAAAGTTAGAGTTACCTCACAAACCTCTATCAAACACTCTGGCAGTGAAAGGGTTAAGCAAAGTTCCAAGTTTACTGAGAAAATACACTTTTCAACAAAAACAAACAAACCTGGCCACAAAATGCCAATTTGGGTGAATGAATTGGCAAAAGATTATTTTTAGGTTTTTTTTATTCAAGTGCTCAAAATTAAAACATAACTTTAACAAATTACAGGGTTCTCTGATAAAAATGTTTCAAGGCAGTGGCTTGTATTAAAACTAATGAAGTAAAATTTCCTTTGCAAAAAGTGAGATAAACAGGCAACATGTTTTTTTTGTTGTTCTCAGTGGAGGTGTGTGTGGCTGAGGCTCAAGCCTCGCATGTCGCGTTGTTTTCTTAGAAAGGAACTTCACTCCACTTTGTCTCCAGGGGATGGGAGGGGGAGCAATAATACGGTACTCCTAGGCATGCCTCATGCTTTATGCTTTCTCTGGCCATATGCGCCTTGCACCATTTTTCATTCCCACCTCTTAAATTGTTATCACCAAATTGAAGAGAACCCTCAGCAGCTGATGTGATTTCATCTTCTTTCAGAACTTCAACTGGACTTTTCTTCATGTCAGAATGCTATTAGAGTGATGTCATAAGGTCATTGTTATATTTTGCAGTTAATACTCTTTAACATTAATTGGAGCAAACATTTTCAGAAGGATTCGCACAGTAGCATTCCTTCATGCCAAATACCAAAAGTACTGTCACCGAAGCTATTTTTTGAAAGGAACTGGACACAAGGATAGTATAAGGTCCTAACTCTAATATCAATTTGGACCCAAGCATAATTAAAGTCCTATTTTTTATCGCAGTTTGATCCAAGTATACAAATTATATATATCAGGGATAAGCTTTGGACCATAGCATGGGTAAGTTATTTACAGCTGTACATTGTAAGAACAGTTCATAAACACAGCATTACACTGCATCTGGATACAAGGATGGGTGACATCACCACACCAAGCTTCTAGATGCTACCTAACCTTAGCCTGTTCCAGGCATTCAGATAGAAGAGCATGGCGTTCAGATGATGGGGAGTGAGTTGAATAGTATGCGGGGAAAAAGAGAGGGTGGGGGGGGCGGGGGAATGAGGGGAGACTTGGGTGGCACCCTTTCCCCTCCTCAGACTACCTGGAGCCTGGTCCCATACTACACGCTTTAGGGTTGATGGGATAAAAACAACCTCATGTTGTATAAACTTTTCAACATACAACAGCTACCTCCCCACAATAGGCCCTTTGCAGCTAGCTATTCACGTGGTACAAAATGGCCATGCTGAAGAGCAAAAGTCACATTGGGACAAGTCAAACAAAGGAAATTACCAGCGAAAGTTGTGTATGTTTTCCTGTTTGTCATGTCCCAGTGCGACTTTTGCTCTCCGGCATGGCAGTTTTGAACCACATGAATGCAGGACTGTAGCTAGGTTTTTTTCTAACAGGGGGCATATTTATCGCGAGTACCGAAGGATAGAGCCTTTTAGGGGGGTCTGGGGGTATCCTCCTCCAGGAAAATTTCAAATTTGGAGGCTCTGAATTGCTATTTTCATCACTTACCATGAAATATGTCTCCGAAAAATCAACCTCAAATAAGTGTGAAAAGGCAAGTGTTTTCAGTGCTTATATTTTACAAGTGCTTATTTCCGAGGTTCTGTTTATTTTAAAACACACCGTATACCCAAGCACAAAACAAATCCATCCACAGACTTGATTTGCCTGGCTCTACAGGTCCAGGGGGGGCAGCTGCCCCCCCTCCCCCGCTTGCTAGCTACGGCTCTGGAGCTAGCTGCAAAGGGCCTATAGCCACTCTTTTAAGTTCTGTTGCTCGAGATTACTTCACTACTCTTTGATGGAAAAGTGCTTACAGTGGCATAAGCGACCCATTCAAACATTTCAAACACGGCGGCATTCCATTCGATTAAATACACGCCTTGAAATGCACTGGTTAGCAAGGTTTTACATGCTTACTAAGCACAATTCAAAAAATAATTTTTATCATGGTAATTTTATCAGTTGTTTCTAGCAGCTTCAAAGACAATACTTTCCCATAGAAGTAACCTACTCTTGTACCAAGTTTCGAGTTTCAACACCAAACCAATTTCGCTAAAATAAAATGTTATACCTTGCAACCATCCAAACTTTTAGGAGAAAATGACCTTTTTATCTAACTTGAAACTGCGGTTATAATCATGTCACTGACCTTCTCGGAAAAAGATTTCGGAACTACACTTTTCTGCTCAAAGAGAAACCACCCTGTTCTGAAGCTTCAATATTCAAAAACCAGCTTAAAAACCTCACGCTTCGCTATGAGACAGCGCCATTTTCAATATCTCCAAGGCGGAAGTTACGATTTTTTCTTTCAGTGACGTCACGATGTCTCACTGGTAGAGACGTCCTGTGTGGGTTTACGTAATGTAGTAAGTTAGAAGTAAGGCAAAATGGCGGACGGTGGTGATGTGGTTGTAACGGTGTGCGCTACTGTTTCGACAGGTTTAGAATCTGTTGCTGTCTCGGAATGCAGACAAAAACTAGATTGTAAATCTATAAGGGAGGGAAGAGGCCGTGTATACTTTGATATCCCGACAAATTGTTTTTCTCAGCTAAAAAACCTTCGCTCTATTGAGAACTTGTTTGTTGTCGTAAAAGAATACGAAGAAAACAACGATGAACTCGATTGCTTCAGCCCAGAGATTCTCGAGAAACTGTACAAATTACCTCAAACACTGGATTGGAAGGTGGCGCTTTCTCTATGGAAGCAGTTTACAGGGTATACGGGAATGCTTTTCAGAAGTGAGACGTCTGCGCATGCTGAAGATATGAAAAAGAGATGCCAGTCGTCTGTAGACAATAAGTGCTCTGAAGTTAAAGATGAGCAAAATTCACGAGAAGGTGGTAATGATAAAGTTTTTGATGAAGAAGACGTTGTAGAAGCTCCTGCAAAAAAGATAAAACATGGCGGAGAAGATTCAAATGAGGATAAGTCTGAAGTAAGAAATGGCAGTGAGAATAATGTTTTGTAAACCACGTGGCAAGGTTGCCATATTAGTTGGTTGTTAAGGCGATACAAGTTTTTTGCAGAAATACCAATGATACCTCATGCAAAGAAGTGTTTCTTTCACGAAATGTCATGCATAATTCAGGAGGCAAACTCCCTGGAGAACATCACATGAGCTGAATAGGCCCTTTGCAGTTAGCTGTTCACGTAGTACAAAACCGTCATGCTGGAGAGCAAAAGGCACACTGGGACAAGCAAACAAAAGGCATATATACTTTTAAAATTAATGGTAATTCCTTTGTTTGAATTGTCCCAGTACAACTTTTGCTCTCAAGTGTTTTGGTCTTGTACCACGTGAATGGCTAGATGCAAAGGGCCTATTGGGAAAACAAAACATACAAGCTAAAAAGGTGTTTAGAGTTGAGTTCCCAGCAGAGAAAAAACTTTGATTTTTTTCACCAACTTTGTGCCGTTGATGCCACTTGCAAACAAGAATACTTCTAGCCAACCGCAGAATAGACATATCCTTTTTTTTCTTGCAACCACAAGGATGGGGTAGCACAAGACATCTGCTAAGGGAGGGACATCTAGAAATAATGCTTATCCCCACATTGTTTTTGCTCTTCCTATCAACTACATGTACAGTGGGTTTAATTAAGTGTAAATTCATGGGTGGATGAATTTTTATGACTATAGAGACTTTCCAGAACAGTATGTATCTAAAACAGCACACAAAACTTTGTTTTCAAGTCAAGCAGTGGGGATCATTGATATAATGAACCTGTATATAACAAAGTCCTTGGTATAACAAACAATTTTCTTTACCCTAGTAAATAGTAAAATATATGGAAAAGGACCTTGATATAATGAAACCTTGTTATAGAGAACAAATTAATTTTTGCCAGTCCCTTAGCCCTTCTTTATATTGAGGTTCCAGCACACTATGAAAGCAGCAGAATTTTTTGTTTGGTTGTACCAGTATATGTATTTCTGCAGTTTTCTCAAGGTATTTGTACTAAATTAAGCCGCGTCTCCTTTTACAGTTGACTCAAAATTCATCAAGTGATAAATCCTTTACCTCCAACCTACTACCACAATTCCGTGTTACATGTACCCGTACTGGCAATAAACACAGCTTTTCATCCCCGGAGGCTGCAGCCAAGTTTGGAGGAGGGATAAATGACTGGTTTGGCTGGCGTGTGAACCTTAGCAATCCAGACATCGAAGTTCTACTCAATATTGTCAATGGAAATGTTGTTATTGGTATTGCGTTAACCAAAGAAAGCAGAGGAAAACGAAACATTACTCACTTTGGGCCAACAACATTGAAGTCCTCCATAGCTTATTGCATGCTTCAGCTGGCAAATATCCAGCCAGGTAGGGAAAAAGTAGTTGAGGTAAAATCATAAAAAAAAGTTGCAAGTTCAACAGAACTTAAAGGGGCCATGTCATGGCTGTCCAGTTCAGTAGTGTAAGTACATGTAACGAGTCTTTATTTGCTACTGAACAGGTCTAATCTTAGCAAGGAATTTACTTGTAAATGACTAAATCACAGCTTCGTACCAAACAAATGTCTCTCCCAAAGCATAATATCAAAATTTGACCCTCCATGGGATTTCAGGGAATAAGGTGAATGTTAAACAATACATGCTAAACAATAGGGAGTGTGCGAAATGACATGCCAGCATGGGAGTAGTGTGACATCAGGCACGCTTAATTAAAATTTTCAATGAACCTTGAAAAACTGTTAGGCTGACGAGTTTTTAAAAACTGCAATAATTATTGCAATCCATTTTGATCTTCTTCAAGTTTGATCACCCATGCCTATTATTTGCTGTGTTATTTATTTCTTCTTTAAATCTTTTAAGTTTTTGTTTCACTCAACGTGGTGGCAGCTTTCACTGTTTGAATTTGATACATTTCGTGACACAACTCCAAGAAGCAAAAATAATACATAAAAACTTGTATTTGTTGTGGTTCAGTTCCCCTTCGTATAAAATATCCCCCCACACACACACCCATACACAAAGATAAAATAAGGATAAAAGCTTCATATGTGGACAACTCTTTGCATCTCATCAAGCATACATGCACAATTTCAAAACAAAGCTCGTTGATGATCAATTTGTAGTTCTAACATCCAACACAACACATATCAGCTATCGTTAATCTTGGGATGAATTTTGTGTTAGAACAGTGACCTTGCACTAGTGCTATTGTTCTTTTTCAGGGGACATTGTTTGTGACCCTATGTGTGGAGGTGGCTCCATTCCGATTGAAGCTGCCCTAAACTGGCCCAAGTCTGCACACTTCTGTGGAGATCATCATGATTTGGCTCCTACCAGGACTTTGGCAAATGTTCAGAGTGTGACTGAACAACAATTAAACAACAAGTAAGTTTATAGTAAATTTTAATAATGTCCTTTACCCTTAAGAACCTATCCTGCATTCCACTCCTGAGGGCACACACGATGAAATGAGGTCAAGGCTTGGTTGGGCAATTTAATTTGTTGCCCTTTGATAACTTCAACAATAACATCAACACCACCACCACAATAACAACTTATTGCACATGAAACAGTTTATAATGAAGAAATCAAAGAAGACTAACAGGAAAAAGGAAGTATTTCACCCGACCCACCATTAGCTTAATAATAATATTGGGTGGAAGGTGAAGTGGACGAGAAAGAAAAATGAGAAAAACCAGACAGAGAGAAGAAAACATTATAATTATGATATCATTATTTTCCTTTGTTTCTTTATCATACATTACAAAACCCAAAAACAAAGGGAAATAGAATTTGAAGCAATAAATACTTGAACCACATCATATCTTAACTAGGCCCTATGGCTGCAGGAACTCATTAGTGACTGTAGAGAAAAATTCTATTGTTTGTTTCCTCTACAGAAAAACTCTTCCCTTGGACATTTACCAGTGGGATGTTTGCAACCTCCCTCTCAAATCCAACAGTGTTGATGTTTTTGTTACTGATCTTCCTTTTGGCAAGAAGAGTGGATCTAAACATGAGAATTGGACATTGTACCCTAAAGCACTGGAAGAAATGGCTAGAGTTTGTTCCACAGGAAGTGGTAGGGCTGTGCTTCTGACACAGGACAAGAGAGTTATGGGCAAAGTGCTTAACAGTTCAGTACATTGGAAAAAAGATTTGACATTGTGGATAAATATGGGAGGACTCAAAGCAGGACTTTATGTTCTGTCCAGGACAAAAAAGTGTTAATTTAATATCTTACTGGTGTAGTCTTTACATTTGCAAGTGTGCTACAAAATTTTAGGGCTTTTTAATAATACCACTACTAATAATATTATTAACAATAAATAATAGTCACAATGCATTATTCCAAAAAGTTGCTAGTACTAAATTCTTTAATAAAATTACACTTAGCAAAATTTATAAGGAGGTTCTACTGTAGTTCTATTAATGTTTGTTTGCTGTTGCATCTTACCATTCAAATCAGACTTTATTATTGGCTTCGCTTACATTATTTCCTAACATACAAAACATTATCGAATTTGTCCACAGAAGATGGTCCCCTGATGATCACTTTCTGATAGTGATGCCGTTTCTCCAGTTCTTAACTTCCCCATTATGACAAAGTAAAACGGCTAACAAAAACTTCCATAGGTTTATTTAAAAACCACAGGTTATTACTATTTGGGCCATTGAAGCCAACAGAGTATAGGCGAATCTTTGTTTACATTTTTTGTCTCATTAACATACGCTTATCACGATCTTATGGAGCTATTATAATAAAACAAACCGGCTGCATATTGAAAGAGCATAACAATAATCAGTTATCTCTGAAAAAGTGAGCTCGATATGCCAAATGGTTTCAGAGAAATTCTTTTTTAAAAAACTCAAAATTTTACAAAGAATGTATACCTCATTAACTTTTTTGCCACCCAGCAATTTCGCAGTTTTTGATGGCTGATATTTCCTTCAGTATTGCTTGGAAAGAGCTGTTCAAGGTAATGTGCTCTTTCAACTTTTGAATTTAGTTGGTATAAACGGCCTTGGCTTCTGTGAGTTAAGTCATATGCTAATGATGAAAAATGTAAACAATGACGTCAGCAAAGATTCGCCTATTAGTTCTCACCATTGTCACCTGACTTTCCTATAGCCTAAGAACATATTTTAAAACAACCAACCCAATAATATAGTAAAGTTTCAATCAAAGTCGCAATCAAAGCTCCCACCTGAGGACCAAGAATGATCTGATCCCCACCCCCCAAAACCATGATGTCCAAATCCTCCTACAGTGTGTCCCAACATATAACCCATTGCAGCCCCGCCCACAACTCCTGCAGCAGCTCCCATCATCATATTTTTGCGACCATTATTTTGTTTGGGTGGCTGCTGAACATACACAGTCTGCGGCTTTCCACCTTGAACATATGTTGTATTTTGAGCAGGGTAGTACTGTTGCTGTGGGTAATGTCCTGGGGGAGGGGTAGGGTAGTACTGTCCAGGTGGTTGCTGTGGGTAGCCTCCTGGAAATTGCTGTTGGTATCTTGTTGGTGTTTGAATGGGGTACATCCCTGGGGGTTGTGTTGGGTAGTTAGGCTGTGGTACAGGGGGAGGCTGAGGATAAGGTGCATAACCTTGGGGTGGTGGACCTGATGGATAAGGTGGTGGCTGTCCATATGGTGCTTGAGGTTGTGGAGGTCCTTGAGAATATGGTGGAGGAGGACCAGCTGTGGAAGTTGATTTCAAATGCACAATGGTCAGTCAATTTTCAGACTGGTTACACAACTGTTTACATGTACCTATTAAAGGGAAGAGGAGACCCCAGGAAGAAGGAGGGGGAAAGAACTACAAAACTATCAAAATGAGTTGTTTGAATTTCTTATGAAACAAGGATGAATGACCCAGGGCTGTCACTATGATTTCAAGTTGCAAGCTGAGTATCTGCAATTAGTAGTCAGTAAGATGGCTTGGAAGGCTAGGTTAAGAGGTTCTTTTGGTTTAACTTTCCTTTTTTTCCCTGGTCTATGAAAGAAGCCAAGGGCCATGTTCAAAGTAGCCAGGGAAATCCGTGGCCCTCAGTGCTTAACGACAGCCTGCATGATCCAAACAATGTCCCTAGCCCTAAAATCAATAGCAGGTGTGTTTTCAAATACCATTGAAAAGAGTGGTAAAGGCTTCAAAACTTCAGAAACAGGGGATTGCCACCTTGGATGTGCCATACGGGTATGTGCTGTAGGTTGGGCTCTCATTTGTAACTTCCAGATCTATGATGATGTTCCAAATTAAATCTAGATTACAATGGGACCATTGAATCCACGGGGTGTACAGATTTCAGCTTTTGTTCACATGAAATAATAATATTAAGCTAATCTTACCATATCATCATACTAAAAAAAAAATTTTGCATTGCATGCACTGTAATGTAGAAAGAACTATTTGTGTAATTATCATAATTAATTCAAATAATTTTATTTATTTATTTCTGAATTAAAAATAACAATAAAAAATATTCATCTTACGAGCTTGTGCTCCATGTATGACAGATGGATTAAAACCAATAGGGGGAGGATACGGAGCAGCAGCATTTGGTACAGGGCCATATGCAGATGTGCCTGGTGCGCTGTAAGGTGGATATGAAGGAGCTCCTGGTGGATTAGGGGCACCACCAAATGAAAGCTGAGGATTAAAGGGCAGAAAAAAACAACTTACGTACTCACAACAGAGAGCAAAGGCTTGCAGTAAAGCATGGAAAAACACCTTAAACAGGCCAACATGCATGATTACAATGTTTTAATAGTGAATGTAAGAATATAAGGAAATAAAATAAAATCAGTACATACTGGCACCCTAGCTTGTTCTAAAACTGAAATCCATTCTCTGTGGAAGAATAAAACTTTATTAGATCTACTAATTTAAAAAACTGAAATAACTAGTCAATTCCAGCTGCACCCATCAGTGTTTTTTGCACAGTTACTGTTAGTAGAATATCATTTCACTTTTTAAATAAGCTAACTTTCCAGCAACCATTTTGACAATTTATTATACTAACAAGCTACAAAACAATAATAAAAAGAGTAATTATATGTAGTGGTGTTGTTGATGATGTCTTTGTTACAGTCAAGCGTATCCTGTAGATTTCAGATTCATCTCTGCATTCTTGCATGCATAATGAGCTGTAAATTCACACGCGAGGCAGTTATGAAATTTCTGCCACCTCAGTTTTCCTGAATTGATGTAAATGTCTTCGAAGCAATTTTATCCATTCAAAGATTTTCAATCTGACTAATTACAGAGAAGTTCTCATAAAATATTCACTGCACATGATGATCATGGGGGTAGGCATTTGCATTCCTATTTTTGTACACACTGCGGGCTTTTAAGCCTTTTAATTATTGTCTCTGTCCCAGGGGGGGCATTGGTGCACCTGGAATTGACTGATGCATTACAAGCCATAAATATTTGAAACAAACACCCAAAGCCCTTATTTGAGAGCTTACAGTATGTATAAAGAAATGATTGAAAAACAGAACTGAGCCCTCACACCAGCAGGAACTGAACCCATAACCTTCCAGGTAAATAGCACCTGGTTTTAAACTGGAAAGTCCAATGGACCCCCTCTTTGAATAAGTATTCCTCACATAGTCCTAACCTAAATTAGTAACTTTCAAGGGGTTGACCTGGTAATACCGGTAAGGGTTTGTCAACATAATTTATTCACTTTTCCCCCACTTAATGTCAACTGGATGCCGCTGCTTCAGGAGAAAGGCTGTAAGGCAGTGGACATTAGTGGGGGCATTTTTGGACAAAAGGAAACTGATGCATTTTCATAGATTTTACGTCATGTGTGGAATTGTGCTTATGACATTGTTTAAGAGAAAGAAGGACCAATATTATTGTACATTTTACACTGCGATCTTTTAAACTCTATCCTAAATCACCAATAAATTATTACTATACCAAAAATTATGGCCAGTTTGCTTTCAAAACATGGCGGCCATGTACCAGCAATTCTTACTTTGACCTCAGAATACTGTAGTATAGTAGGAAATCAAAAGCATTGACAGGAAAAAGCGGTTATGTTGATTTTGCAACAGAACAGGTTGGATAATTGTGCTGTTGATACAGTTCACATCTTCACGTAAGTGCATGTCAGAATTCATTCTTTAATGCAGTAACTTTTGGAGGAGCAAAATTTCATTAAGGATAGGAGGGGGAGAGTGGGGGAGGGGGCTGACCTAAACGTCCTGTTTGCGTTAAGTGGGGAAAAAGTGAATACAGTTGATACCTCTCCATAATGGACACCTTGGGGAAGAAGAAAGAGCCCATTATAGAGAGGTTTAAACAAGGGCCAATGTATGGACTGTCCGCCAAAAAAAGGGGCTGTTGTAGAGAGGTGGTCTTAGTGGAGGTTCGACTGTATGTAGACGGCCCCTAAGCGTTCTTAAATAGGCTGATTTAGCAGCAGAACGGGAACGTCAGTTGACGGCGGGAAAGTGTGCGGAAAGGACTACGCACAACTTCCGGTGCCCAATTTGCCGCTCTGCTATTGGTCTAGCCATTTGTTTGATTGTGCGTGCAGTCGTAAACTGACGTTCCCGTTCTGTTGCTTAATCATAACTATAACAAAATTGTCAAATCTGATTGGCTCTCAACTGCCCTGATTTCAGCCTTAATTGGACAGTTTAATAGGACAGTACGCCTCATGCCTTTTTTCACTGCTAGCAAAACAAAATTTCGAATTTCTTGTGTTTTGGTTTAAAAAATAGCCTATTGTATCACAAATTTTGTTAAAGTTATGATTAATTGGTAACAGGACTTCGTGTCGTCCAATTCAGTCTGTAATCATACTCGTGATTAAACAAACCGGATTTTGTTAATCACTCGTATGATAACAGACCGAATTGGACTCCACTCAGTCCTGTTACCTTTACAAATCAGCCTATTATTCTAGTCACGCGAAGATGTTGTAATATATTATAGTGTACATTACAAAAAAAAACAAACAAACAAGGTCATTTATACATATATATATATATATATGTGTATATGTAAAAATTGAAGTGGTGATTGACATAATCTGAATTTCGTTCAGGGAACAAAAAGAATCTCTACAAAAATTCAGCATACGTCTAAAATGGGGTAATCACCAATTGAAGCCGATTGAAACGAGAATCGCTCGCTTCTAGTTTTTTTAGGCAAGTAAAAATCGGGCATCAAACAGCCCTAGCTTGTAGAACCAATCCAGTGGTTAATTCTCGTCTGATAAGAGGGAATTCTAATGAACAGGACTTTTCTACGCAGATTATTTACCGTTCACTACCCCAAACAAGTAAAAAACAAACGCAGTTTACCTGGCTTCACTCTCTGTTTCGGCGTAGAGATACCAGGTCCTTTCAGGTGAAGAAACACAGAACATCGAATTTATTTCACTGTCTTTCGGAGGTTTAACACCTTCTCCAACAGCATGGCCAACTTTAATTTGTCGACATTCTGTTTTCATGTGGATTTTTCCATCGCATTCCTTGTCTTTTGCATCTTGATAATAACAGAACACGCCATCTTTGTACAACACGAAGTACCTTTTCTTCCACGAATTCTTAAAAAATCCGCCTAGAAAGAAAATTAGTACACTGGCTTACTATACCGATGTCACGTTAATAACTCCTCCAAACGACCACTTCTAAGAAAGCTTACTTAGTTTGTTGAGATATCCTGCTTTGACAGTTCCCATATTTCACAACAACATCGGCAACGGAGAAGAAACTTCTTCGTCGAGAGAGCCTGGTTCTGCTGACATGCCGACGACGCAAACGAGAGCTAAAAATAGAACCATGTCATGCATTATACAAATGGTCGCGTGACGTACATCCGAGTCATCTTCCCCCGCTTTTTCTCTTTTCTTTTTTTCCCTCCTTTTTACATTGTCATTTCCAACAGCTAAAATTCCAAGATTTGTGGGTATTCTGCAATTGCTCCGATTTGTGAGATCTCAGTGAGAAAAAACCTTTTATTCGCCTATTTTCCTTTTCAGTAAAACTTGCATGGTATTTCACAGTTTAAGCTTTCTGTTCTCTGTCTGCATTTTTGTGATCGGGTACTATTTGTTTTCTCTAAATACAATGCTGTAAATATATTCTTTACAAGTCAAAATGAGCAAGATGGCTATGTCTGGAAAATAGACAAAGCAGATGTCAGAGGCAGTATTTACACCTAATCAGTAATCTTACAGTCCTCAAGCTCCTTAGTTGATGGCCAGTACACCTTAAATGCAAACTCATTTCTAGCAAAAGAGCTGGGATTTGTACAAACACACTCTAAACTCGAGCATGTGTAAGGGTCGTACTTATCTGCTAGTATCATGAGATCTGGCACAGGATAAACCCTTAGGGAGTGATCCTGAGTCCAATATATGGGCCTCACATAAGGAGGAATAGGGCACAGATGAGCTTGAGCTAAGATGGTTTTCATTAATTGAACAGGTATGTCTTTTAAGTCCGATGGCAGATTAGTTGAGTTACGGCACATCTTGTTGATGAGGTCTTCACGTAATACAACGATCTCCTGTGTGCAGTACTGGATCCTGCAAGGATTGGTTGTAAAGATACTGAGGGGGATTTTTGCAGTGATTGCTGAAGTAAAAAATGAAGGAATCGGAGGCCGTGGTAGGATGTTGCCTTGTCCTGGATCTTGGGTGCCTGGTACAAACACAAAGCGACTGTTCTCTATTAACGGTGGAAACTCAGCCACTAGTTTGGCAAATGCTTGGAACGATTCTTTAAGAGTGTGATAATGATGAGGCCCATGTGGCTCTGATGTGAAGTTACCGCACAGGATGAACAAGGCTGGAGGTGCTGCAGAGTACCCTGAGAACAGAGCCCGCAGCTTCTCCATTACTCTAGGCTGGTCTAGCCAAACATCTGACAATATCACAAACATGGCATCGTGATTCTCCCTCTCAATTGCTTTAAGCTTTGCTGAAGCTTTCAGGCTGGTAGAAGATGGTCCACCAAAAAAGTTGATGTTGCCAAAGTGATTTCTGGTCACCTGTCCTGGTTCAGCTGGTGGAAAGCCCAATGCTTTGACATGAAAAATACCATCTTCATAAGCACCTTCTGCGAGCACAAAGCAGTTTTCAGTGTAAAGACCAGTGTGGAATGTAGCCTGTCTCAAATTCAGTTCCACCACCCCAGTGGGATCTTCAAGGAAGTATTTCCCCTCTTTGATTTGCGTCATCATGCCCAGTACAATAAGCTGCCC
>BOPM01000120.1:95594-117344 GCA_022179025.1 Porites australiensis
TTCGCATAGTATCGCCAAACATTATATTTAAAGTGTTTTAAATAGAGTAATGCACAAAAAGGGGTTGACTCATATTGATCTTTAAAGCTCTGATAGAACCTATACAACTTGCACTAAAAATCAAAGTTGATGTTTTTCTCATCAGCCTATTTGAACATGTTCTATATTCTATATTTGGAGATACACAAAGTTGTCTAAGTTAAAATTTTGTGTAAAACATGGATGGGATCAATTTTTTATCAGGGCTCAGGGATCAAAATTTTGGGGAAAAAGGGGCTCAGGGATCAAAATAACGGCAAGAAAATAGGGATCGGTGGGTTCCGGATATACCATGTTACGACCCTGATACAGGCATGTAAGAAACTCATGTATGCACCAAGGGGGTGGGCGTCGGGGTTTATAATCCATCCCCTAACTAGATTTGACACTCACTGCATCCAAGATGGCCACCGGTAAAGCAAAGCGGAAATGGGGGACTGTGAACAGTCTAGGTTTACGGCAAACCGCATGTTTTCATTGTCGTTTGCTGACTTCGCTGTTCCTTATAGCCTTTGTACGGACGTCCCCCCTCCCTCTGAAAAAAAATCGGGAGAAGAGACGTCTGTGAATCGCCGTGGTTAATCGTGTTCCGGTGTACATTTGCATAAATTATTATTTTTTTGTATTTTTCTCTGACAGTTGAAAAGGTTTCGACAGACCGACCCGACTCTAGACTCTTTTAGAGCACGTACGAAGTTATTCCAGGGGCACCCACCGACTGTTTTCTGTAAAATATCTGTTCGGAAAAGCAAATATTACCTAGAATTTTCCTTTGCTTGAGGACGGCTAAAAATTTCGAGATGGTCGTTCCATTCATGTACAATTTTCGAAGCTTTTCAAATAAATTCCTTACGATTTTCTGAAGTTTGAGTTTTTTATATTTACCACCCAGGTAACACTTTTTTTCTTAGAAAGAAGAAACCTAAAATTTTCAGATTCTAAAATGTGATGGAGAGAGGAATCAGAAACAAATCTCACTTTCGTAAAACTTTACATTGCACCTAAACTTTTCGGAAAAATAATACTGAAGCCCTCGTAATTTCGAAAAGACTTAAGTTCCCCTAGGATGACCGAACAGATGAAAATTTTGTAGGGCTGTCTAGAATGCATTTCTAGAGATCTAAAAATACTCTAGATTGCCTAAAAAGTGTTTTCATCGTAGTTTGAAGGAAACCTTCGTTGGGTGCTCCTGTTATTCTCTCGGATGTTCTCAACCTTTAAAGCTAAGTTAGGCTCTAACAAAACTGTTGAGAAAATTGTATACTTGGACAGCATTTTTCTAAACATCGTAGCTGTACCGGTTCTTCCCTCTCTCCCTTGCCCTGGAAACAATGTTGTTGTGTATTCAAAAGAAAGTCTGATCCCTGGGCGTTTGTGGGAAGCAACATTGAATTGGGGGAAGGGGTTTTCTTTCCGCAAAGGCGTCGTTTTGGAAATAGTTTTGTTGCGTAGGAAAGTGGACATGATGAGGAAAACTTTCTCAAGTAGTTTTGTCCGGGATTGTAGCTAAAATGTCATTTATAGCGAGTATATTATGCTTTGGAAGATTGTAACACATTCTTCGGTCTTCTGTCGGTCTGTTTACTGTACATCGATTTCCTGTGGTTTTTGGTTTGACCACAGCGAGCCCACACAATGTGTGTGTGTAACCGACTGTTTTTTTATAGTAAATGTACTAGATTTACTGTTTGCTTGACCTATGGCGATATATTGCTAAGTATGTATATAAATCATGTTAAATAAACGTTGAATTACCTTACCTGTGGAATTCTTGTCGTCCTTTTGTCTCAAAAGCGGTTTTTTGAGCGATTTTGAGTTCGCCGTTTACTGTTCCTAATAATAGGATAATAATAGGATCTAATAGGAACTACCGGTATAATAACATTTTCACGCAATGTTCACTCTAAAATCCAGATATAAGATCTCTGATTAAGCGTTGAATTCTGTACATCCTTCTCTTTTATTTACAATAGCCACCAGCAGAGAACAGACACAGCCGCAACCGGTGCAGCAAGAATTGGTGGTCAGTTAACTTAACATGCCTATTCCAGAGAGCCGAAATACAAGTAAACAAATATGAATGCGGTAAGCTGTCTTCAAAGGCAACCTCGTTCCCAGGTTTCCCGGGGAATCTACTCTGAGATTCATTCACCAATCACAACACCAGAAATTATTTGCGTCATGGCATTAACATTACAACCAATCAGAGGCTTTCCCCACCATTTACCGGGGAAACGGGAACACGATTAACGACTGAGATTCACAGACGTCTCTTCTGAGGGAGAGGGGACATCTGTACACAGGCTATGTTCCTTATAATGACACAAAATAGCAACTAAGTAAGAGTTTCAGCTCATGTAAATTTCAACCATAAGAACTATTTTCGACAGTTTATAGAATCTCTGCTTATTGTCAGTTCGAATCTGACGTTTGCCTAGTTGATTTTGAAGGTTATTTTTAAGATCTATCTTATTCCTTTAGTTTATGTTTAATTTGTTTCATTGGAGTACGTCTAGTCGCCTAATGTAAGGGAATCGGGATTCCGGAATCCGGGAAATGTTTGCTTGCGGAATCCGGAATCCCACTAACGAAAAATCTGGAATCCAGTACCTGGATTCCGGAATCCATAGCGGGGAATCCAGAAACCAAAACTGTCTTCGATTTCCTCACATGACTTATATAGGGTGAGTCCAGGTTAGTCAGGATTTTGTCCACATTTTCATGGTTGTTTTCCTTTTGCTTTAAACTCGTGTTTATGCCGTGGCTCGCGAATTTACTTCCCATATCGCGGTCGAGTTCTCTCATAACGAAACGACGATTTTTGTCTTGCAAAATGTACAGTTTGAGTTTCGACAGGTTTTACGTCAGTAGTGGTTGTTATGAGGACATTTACGGTTGCTACAGCATCCAGAAAAGAAGCAATGATCACTTCCACTCATAATTTGCAGTTACCGACTGGCCCGGAAGGACTGGTGACAAACCCGTGTGACACTTGCGTCAAATAGAAGAACTATGGGATTGAGGATGTTTCCTGTCAATTGATCGATATGTGGATATTAAAAGATGGATAACTTGAATCTCTTAGTTCTTCTGAACACGCAAAGAGGACCGAGTACTAGCTCTGCGTCTGCAGTCTCAGCAAGGAAGACAAGGCAAATCGGAGATCACCCACTTCTTGTAACATCATTGGAAGGTCGGAGAAATCTGCGAAGAACAACGATAAACAGCAACTAAGGTGACAAGGAATTAAAGAATCAACAAGAACGCTCTTAAAAAAGCAAGTCTCGCTAGCTTGCTTGGAGATTAGATAAGAAAAGTTTTTCACTTCCTACTTTATCAACGGTCGAGTATTCTTCAGGTTATTTACTTTTTATATCGTATTCAACGATTTTTTTCTGAATTGATTACGCACGCGTGTGTAAATACATGAAAATCAAGGGACTCGATTCGAGAGAAATTACATCATTGCCAAAGAGCAGAAACGCGTGATGAACATAGCGCGTCATTTCAATCATCGCCGAAAATCGACCTATGAGAAGTTTTGTGAATCCAAAGTAATTAACGCTTAAGAGCGATAGAATTCGTGGACTGACCCGTTCCGGAAAAGCTCGACATCGAAAATGAAACGCTTGCGTATTTCAGAGTCTCGCATGAGCTAAAGCAAGCGAGACCAATGAAAATTTCCAGGATTTGTTTTCAAGTTTTTCTGTCCCTTTATAAATTATTTTTTAGCCTGCGTCGAAGACGAAATTTAACCTCCGTTGACCAGAGTTTAGTTTCGTCTGTGACGCAGGCTAATTATTTTGAAGAATAAAAAGATAGGAAGAAAGAGTTGAAAGACAGAATGATGAGTATCATGGGAGAAGGAAACTCTCTCTCCCTGGTGGGTTCTGTGCTTTTTTGCAAGGGAGGGGTAGCATGTGTTCAAAGAAAGGGACTCGGAGAAGAGAAGCAAAGAGAGCCACAATGGTAGAAGCGACGATATTTCTTTGTGGGGAAGGGGAAAGGGGCACTAAAACTGTTTCCTATCGCCTGATCAGCACCTAGTGACTGATTTAAGGCAAAGAATAACTTAAAGAGTCCGTTACAAGGCAATCTACTTGTAGCTTGGTGTATAGCGTAGAAACAATACTGATGAGGAAACTGCCGCAGCAATCATCCGCCGCCAGAGATTGTGTTTAAAAAATGCCAAATTCTCAGTGCCATTTACGCCTTAATAAAATTGACTACCATAGCTTACCTTGTTGGATGGCAGACGGCAAGCTATGCGGCAAAGGAACGTCGTGATACACTGCAAAGCAACACATCGCGGGACAGAAGAACTTCTTGTGTTCGTTGGCGTCGTAGCATGTTCTCGCTGATACTGAATCTAAAATTAGCAAAACAACCATTCCGTCAGTTAAACCACAAACAACCACTCGAACAGAGCTGTCAAAAAAAGTCGGCCAACGGACGATGTCTAAAATTGCCCGTGTCCGAAGAAATCCTACTTACGGTCAGATTTGATGACCGGACAGATCAAATACTCAATCATTAAGACTGTCATTTTGTAGCTGAAAATTTGCACAGTAAATGTAATTAAAGAAATCAGAAGTTAACATAATCTATGCGCAACAACTTTTCAAGTTTGTGCATCTAAAATAGTGACCACATCAGATATGTCTTCTTACTACAAAGGAAAATTATTTTCAGGCCTGCTCGAACGTCCTTTGTTTTGAGCAGAGGGCGTGCTATCTTTTTGTTGAAGAAAGTTTACTAAAAAAATAATAATTAATGTGCGACAGCGGAAGTGAGTATTTTTCTACACTATAAATGAAACTGCTCTTTTGAAGATATAACGAATGCGTGCTCATGAGAAATGAGAATTACTTCAGCACGTATTAAACTCTATCCACCCCAAAAAACTGTCTAGAGTTATTAAACTGTTTAACAAGGTGGCAAGACTTTCTTCATTTTAATCAAATGCCTACATAAAATATCACTCTACTAATTCGAAAATAGAGTAGATTCAAACTTACTTTCCTTCATGAGGCGATCAATTGCATCCTCCAAATGAAATTTGTACTCGGTGATTAAATCCGCGTTAACGAGTGGCTGTTGGGAAGAAATTCGGGACATTTTCAACGTGACTAATGTATTTTCTGGCGTACAGGACAGGGTTAGTTTTATGTTCAAATAGGCCATTTCTGAGTTCCCCCGGGCATCTGTTTCAAAACGAGGGTAGGTGCTCAGCCTTTGGTATGGAAATCATTTTTCATTCTCATGCAAATAAAACTAATTTTCACAACAAAGGTTATGCACCTAGCCTCATTTCGAGAGTGAGGGTTTTTGGAACTCGTAAGTGGGCTATTCATTTGGTATGCGCCAGGAATTACTTTGAACAGCGGTGACAATCACCTGACGGACGACAACAAGGCGATAGCGCCTAGTAGAGAGTTGAGGAAGAGTTGAAACCACTGTCAAGTCTGAATATGTGCCACCTTGTCACATAACAATCTGATGCCTCAGTTTATGGGCAACTTCATTTGTCATATAATACCCGAGAACACCCTTAAAATTTTACAATCAGTTTAAGATTAGGGGAAACTGTTCATTCCCAGTACCCCTCTCCTAACCCAAACATTTTTCTCTTATGGCCTGTTTACATGGAGGTGGGGGACCCCAGATAGGTGAGGTAACATGTGGTGGGTCACCCCACTTATCATGTAAACATGATCACATTAAAACGAGAAATTATATGGACAGACGGGTACCTCACCTCTCTGGGGTCCCCCACCTCCATGTAAACAGCTTTCCATTTTGCCAGAACTGACCGGCCAGACCATTCCCATCGTAATTAGAATTTCACTTTTCATGAAAACTATCCAGCCAGATCAGTCAAATCCTAAATAGTATGCACGAAGGAGGTAGTTTTTCAGTAAAAATCCTTTAGAAAAAGTGGATTTCATTTGCTAACTGACCGGTAAGGAAGGCCAGTTCTGACAAATGGAAGGCACCAACGTGAGAAGTTACTTCCAGGTCTTCCTTCCCTTCAAAATAGATGTAAAAAGGCTCCAACAATCGTACAATATCACATTTGGTTCGCGATTCACAAAAAATGAATGTTTTTCGTGAATCTACTTTACCTTAAATTTTAAGTGAGTTTCCCAATAAGATATGAAAAATTAACGACGGATATCTAACCAACCTTTCTTTGTAAGGTTCCGGAGATCCTTGGAAATGCATGTTTATAAAATGTTATAACCAGCTTCATTTGCCACACCAAGCTCGGTTCAGGTTTAAAATCCAAACTGTGAGTGATCTACAAAGAGTGACAGACGTTAGGTCACAAAATATACGCTGCAAAAAGGACAATTTTCTTGGTGTTACGAATTGTAATTGACGTGCTGGAAAGATATCAGGGATACTACAACTATTCTCGCACGACAAAAGTCTTAAAAATTATTTGCCGCCACACAAAGAAAAACGGCCTCAATGTTAAGTAGGACGTACCGTCTAACGAAAGTTGATGGTATTGACATTAGAGCTCTTGAATTCTTTTCTTGAATTAAGCAATCATAATCTTCCAGTAAGTTTTTTTCTCCTTGTTTTGCCCCGCCTGTTTTGGTCCAAAAAGGGTAAGAATTTGGAGCCAGATTTGCGAAGCCTGAGTAATCTGAAGTATTGCTTATTACAGCAGGATGACTCTTTGTAAAAATACGAAACATTTATTTTGACTTGAGATAGCCTCGTGAGTCTAGCTCCTGATGTGTACTCTCGAACATGCAGCTGAGTTTTGCCTGGTATGGGCTCCTATTTTTGCTTAGGGTGCGCAATGAGAGGAGGCGGATGAATTCATTAACCTGCGAACAAATTCTCTAACTCTCCCTTTCTTTGCTCTTTACATTTGGCTCGGAGGGTAGGGGCGAGGGACAAAAAAAAAAAAAGAACTAGGAGGTCTCTCTCTCCCCTATCCTCGTTCTCTTCCTCTATGCTTGTTCTCCGATTCGAGCCCAGAGATCACCGAAAGAGCTTGAACGCAAAGCTGTTTTGGGGGACGAACTTTGCCCCAGTTTCCTGTGCAAACTTGTAATAACCAAAATGGCGTTCTCAACACAGTCCTAAAGTGCAATTCGACAAAACACCGATTCACCTACCCCGAGCCTCAGGCGAAACACAAAATGGTCACTAGGCTACCTCCACCGTCCCTTGGAAGCTACAGCTTAAGCAACGACAACAGCGACTGCTTTGAAAACGTCACTTTAAAAGTGAATTTACGCTGCCTCAATTTAATCGCGCTAATTCCATCTCGTTCAATTCGTCAAATGTTGGCAAATTTTTTTGGGAGTTGAATTCTAAAGGGTTGTATCAAAGTTCAGGAAAAGAAAACGAAAGTTGTTGTCTTGTGTTCCGGTCCTCGACAAAACGTGAAATTAGGCACTTTCACGTTGTACTCGTGCAACGACGGCTAAGAAATGAACAAAAAAGCGTGATGCACTTTCAAAGTGGTTGTTTTGCTTGTCTAAACCTATTCTTTTTTTTCCTCTCTCGTTGCCGTCGCCGTCGCTGTCGCCGTCGTCGTTGCTAAAGCTCCCTAATGACCAGCAGATTACATTACCTGCCACATGCGCAAAAGCGTTTTGAGCACGTCTGGCTTCTCTTCTGTGACGCTTTCCACCAGGGCAGACTCTATAAATGAACTTAATCTTTTTTCCTTAAGGGTAGAATAAAAAAATAACACTTCAACTACCTCACAAAAGGCGTTGGCATTGACACTGGAGAGATTTAATTGCGCCTGTCAAGACTAATAGGACTCTTGCGCCTGGTTAAGACCTTGCCTAGTCCCTATGCCTCATTATTCCGCACGGCCAAAGCGTTTCGGGTCATGTGGTCAAAGCAAAAATTTGAAAAATGTGAAAATGTTTCCCGCCAGCTCGCCTGGGATACGTCACCGAAGTGAATTGACCAAAAGGGACTGGGAAAACGCCGTACAGGGACGAGGCAATTTAAGACCCAATTTCATTGACTGCTACATTATCACAGACAGCAACCTTCAGGGAATATTTCTAATAGTTAAATTATCTCTATCTAAAATTCCTTCCTAGCTCCTCCGTGTGTATAGTAATATTCATCCTCTCCAAAATCGCATATCTCTTCGTCCTACTTCTACTGCACTAACGCGATTAAATACTACCACTTTGCCGTGGCTGCTACCAAGGTACTTACTCTCTCACTTGAGATGTGTTTATTATCGAATAACTCGGCTAATGCGATAAGGTTTGGATCCGACGAAAAACTTCGCACAACTTCTATCTAAAAACAAACAAACAAACAAATTTTAAATCAATGCTGGGGGCAATTAATTCAAGGATTCCTTTTCAATATAGAGACAATGCAATGCATGGCGATATTTCTCAAAGAGGTCATTAAGAAACCAAGTTGAGCTCTGTGAACTCTGCGAGATTTGCAGTGGAACTCTTATAACTTTCCAACAACCTCTCGTTTTTTGAGACTTCTTACCTGTTCCGTTTGGGCGGAAAAGGTTTTTGCGAGGATGTTTCTGTGTCCCTGTTGAACAACAAAGGAAAATTAAGTCAAAAGGGACGTTTACAAAAGTCCCGAACTATGCAAAAAAATCAAGAATCTATGGTCAGACGTTAGGACGAATTTGACCAACGTAAATCGCAGAAATTCCGGGAAAACATTGAGTCAATGTGAAGCGCGGGAAAACACTGAGACAGCATGAAGCGCGGGAAAACAGAGTAAGCGTGAACCGCGGGAAAACATTTAACGTACACGATTATACTTTAAGCTATGATTGGCTCATCGCTTCCTTTACTGGTCCAGCAATGATTTCATTTACCAGTGTAAACCACGGGAAAACACTAATTGAGCGTGAAGCGCGGATAACCATTCAACGTCAATGGCCATTCTTTGAGCTATGATTGGCTCACCGTATTATTTTTGTTTCTTTTAGTGGTCAAGTGGTGATTACGTTTACCTTATTTGTCAATACTGACAAACAAACATCACGAACTGTGACCACCAACCTTAGGATCGTCAGCGTAAGGTAAAAAACCTGTCCTTCTTTTCACGAATAACGTTCCCAGGTTGGATTTAAGCAGGCTGTAATAAGTAAGAAAATTTTATTTGTCAAATTAAATGTGCACGTGTATATGAAACTTGAAAACAATGCCAGTGAATAATGAGGACGCTCGCTTGTAAACACAAAATCTGGGGGGAAAATTGGCAATATTTGAGGCCCTTTTTAAAAGCCTTCCCTTTTTTCAATGTTCTTAAAACTTGCAGGGAATATTTCTTGCCGATTGATCTCGAGATTGTCGAATTTATAAAAAAAGTTATCGAGCGGTTTTTGGAAAAATGCGAAATTTTTAGGCATGGACCAAATTACCTCCAAAAACTGTATCAAAAGCAGCTGAATGCAACTTAATAAAATCCTTCTTACTCGCGATCGCCCAGAGCAATTCCCCTCTTTTTTTGTATGCAGTTTTCAATGGAATCAAACCACTACGAGATGAAGCTTCGTTCCCAAAGCTTATCATTTTCTTAAAATATTAGCGAATTGTGCGGCTAGCATGCTATTTCACTGCTTTGATGATTCTTAAAACTGCAATTCAAAATATTTCGAAAACGCTCTTATAAAATTTCTTCAAACTTTGCCATAATGGAGGCAATTATGGCAAGTACATACTCCCTTAAGCGATTTCTTCCAAAAACTCCTGGTACAGAGAAACACAAAGATAAATGAAAAACGTAATGGCGTCATTACGTTGCCATGGCGACTCCGATTGCAATAAAACCCAGATCATAAGAAATTTTCATCTTTATATAATACAGTTGTGGTAACTTTTTTTCCACATCTTTACTCATGCAGACGTAGTTAATGCTAAACTTGGGAGGTATCCCCCTAAAAAAATCCAGTCGAGCCACCTTAAAGACACTGCTATTTTTGCATCCCCTGATGATAAAGACCCGCCAATTCTACGTGATGATCCATGCTACGCGTTAGTCTAGCCGTCCATTGCAGGACAAGGGCAGTAACTTTCTCCTCAGAAATGTTACGACCTTCAACAAACTTTGCTAACGACTGATTATGTTTAATTAAATAAGTTAAAAAAATGAAAAACAAAAAAAGAGAACTGACTGTCGGGTTTTAACACACCATTCAAGTGATCCTTAACGTGTGGTTCTATTTGCGCTTTATTTGAAGTCGGCAAAAATCAGTTCGCAGCTTGTAAAAAGGACAGACTTTTAAATGGTGCTCAAGTAAACTGTTTAAAACATGTTTAACTTCAGGTGTACGCTACAAGGAGGAAAAATAGTCTACCTTACCATGTACTACCTTTGTCTTCTGTAAAATCTATTGTAACAGGCCAGTAGCGGACACTAGCGACACGAACCTACGATAGAAAACCAAGGTCATTCTACAAATTTCAGTTGAGTTTTCCAGGCATCTTCCGACTATTTGTTGGATAAGTTGGCTAGTTATTGCTCGCCACACCCGGGCCACAAGCTAGCGAGGGCGAAGGCGAGGAAAAATCTAACGCATAAGGGCAAATCGACTTAGTGCGCTTTCCATTTGCTAGAACCGACCGGCCAGACCATTCCTGTCGCAATGAAAATTTCCCTTTTAATCAAAACTCTCCAGCCAGATCGGTCAAATCCTAAATAGTATGCACGAAGGAAAAGGCCTATTTCATTTTCAAACTGACTGGTCGGGCAATGGTCCGGTCAGCCAGTTCCAACAAATGGAAAGCGCCCTTAGAATCCTACAATACAATAATTAATTCTTGCCAATTCACTTGCCTTTTTTATAAGCTGAAGTTCGGGAAGAATGCAAGGCGCCGTCATTTTTAAACTGGCCTCGGGGTAAAACTGGGTTTCCTGCAAGAGAAACGAAATATACTCTCGACCTTTGTAAACCAACAATTGAAAACAATCACCAAAACAACAATACCAATCTTGATCCCAGAAGCCGCGTTACGCTTGTCCAGCGGACGGGAAAAGGGGAACCTGTTGCCCCTCCACTGGACAAGGGTAACGCGGATTCTGGCAAAAAGACTGCAACAATACAATTGAAAAAGGCTTCCTCTACGCACACGGAAAAAAAAGTTGATTGCCAACCTTTAGGGTGACCTCAAGAGGAACGTAGCAGGCCTTCTTTGTGTCAACTTCACGCGGTACAAGGACTCGAGGCTCTGCAGCCAAGACGTACAAATGTCGAAATGCTTGAAGATGATATCTAAAGAAATAACATGCGATCAATGAAGCCCTGTAAGACGTATATTTCTCAACGTCAAGAGCAGAGTCCGGGAGAAGCCTTTTTTTCAGATCACTGCAAAGATTATAACTAACATTCATACAACCAACTGTAAGTTTTACCCGCAAGCCTTAGGGTGCTGGAAAATGCGCGTGAAATTATTTCCCATTTTCACTTAACAATTTGTTTACACATATATATGATGTTATACTATGACTGGAATTTCATCTCTAACAGCGCACGGTCTCATTGGTTACTTTGAGGTCACATGGCATCGCTCAACAAAACTGTTTCCCGCCAAAAGTTTATGTGCGGGCAACAATGAATAATCTCTGACGTCAGACGGTAACCAGAAGTGGTAACAGTTTACTGTTTAATACGCACGAATATTTACCGATCGCAGAAAATTGATGTCATAAATTTGTACATAAAGAAGTTTTTCTTCATGGGAAATATAAGTAATAACAGCACACTTAAGAGCACTAGTTAATTTTCATTCCTTCAGGACCAGGCATCAGTTGTTATTTCGTAAATTGCCTGTGTTTAATTGTTACCTGTTATCAGTGCTCGAGATTGGAAATCTTGGATAAAATGCACAAACTAATGCAGCAATTGCCGGTCCACTGGTACCGAGGGTGAACCTAGACAAAAAATCCAAGAAAGAAGAAAAATGAAACGAAGTGCCGCTTTCCACTGGGAGCACAACTTTTCTCCATACAAAGGGGGCCGAAATACGGTGGTGTATGAGTATCGCGTGTAAGCTCAAGGAGCAGAAGCACACGAAAACCTTTCGGACATTACCCATTAAAAAAAATGTAAGTTCATTGCAGCAGACGGAGCCCAGACTCAACAGCCTACTAGAAGCCAAATTAACTATATGGATTTGTATAAGAATTTATCGTAGGATCGATAAAACGGTTAAAATGCACACAGCAGCCATTAAAGTGTACGTACTTGTTGTTTTTTCACGTTTCCGGCCTATAATCGCCCTTTTAGGAAGTTTGATGTTTTGTCTTCTCACCTACTAAGAAGAAGACTGGAGAAAACTCGGCTGTCCTACGCTGCCCGAAGAAAAAGCTCCAAAACTTAGCTCATTTCAGTCCACTCTAATCGCTCCAAAACCTCGCTTGAGCACAGATCGAAGATTCTCATTCCTTGAAAACGTCAATTTAGTTCCAGACATTGGGCCATGGCCTCAAAAAGACGAAAATGTGACAAAAAATTTGAACTTAGCGCTTCCGTGGATACACTCTTCTGCGGAGTGTACTACCGATGGCCGTTGTTCGGCTCTTGGCTTACCTGTGCAGGCCGCACGTTCAAAATCCCCCCGACAGGAAGGGACAGGGAAAAAATATACCAATACAAACCAAATTCACAGGGGTACCCCGAGAACTCTTTCGTTTCACAAGGGAAGGGCGGGAAAAACACGGGTCCTTGAATAGAGGGCCAGAAAAAGTGAGAAAACAACACAGTGAAGTCTCTTTATGAGGTACGTACACTTAAATGGCTGTTTATTTGCATAAAAACCCTTTTATCGATCTTACGATAAATTCCAATACAAAGCCATATAATTCGGTGTCGAGTAGGTTGTGAGTCTGGGCTCCGTTTCATTGCAGTCATAGAGGCAACTTTTGCAATTGCGAAAAGAAAGCCTAAAAAAAAAATCAGGCTTGTGCGCGAAACGAACCCATGGCCTCCGCGATAACGGTTCAGCGCTCTAACCAATATGGATGATGGTACCCGCCAAACACTCGCGAAAGAAAAAAGTTTCCACACCTTCCACCTCCAAGAAACAGAAGACCAACAGCCATGTGAACAGCCATATGGCTTCCATATGGAACATCCGGGGAATGTCTTTTACGCAGCTGTCGAGCAATCCTGAGTACATCAAGGTTCCCAGTTCCCGCCATTACCTAACAACAGACAGCGGACGTTTACTTCCTATATAGTGGAAGCCCTCTTAAGGGTTGATATCCAGTGTCGCGTTATTGTTACGTGCTTATGCGCGTAAAATTTACGTTCGCAAATGAAATAGAGGCAATTCATGAAAGGTCGCTCGAAAAGTGTAAAAGTTGAACCGCGCTCAACTTCTCGTTAAAGCGCAGCACTTTTTTTCTTTCCTCTACTCTATTTACGTGATTAAAATCTACGTGCGTCAACGTGCGTACCCAAAAACGAGTAAGTGGAAATCAACCCTAACGGACACTGTCGTAAGCGGAAAGCTCGACTTACGGCCACCTTCACAAAACCTCGTTTTACGCAACCCCCATTTCTGCATACAAACTCTGGATTTTTACATTCCCGTAAGCGGACAGCTCCAGTTATGGACACCATTTTCGCCTTCTCAGGGTTTCCGCTTACGAGAGCTTCTACTGTGTACGTTTCTCTCCTGAATAATTAGAAAGGCAAAAAGGTATTTATTATAAAAGGCTAAAAGCAGGTACGAGAACGAGCAGGGCTCGGGAAAAAATTGAGTTCCAGCTTGCTTGCCCGAAGTCACTTCTTGCTCGTCTTTGTTAATGATTTTATTAGAGAATGATGTAATATCCACTACGCACACACCGCCATGATAGTTGGAACCGTCTTTAATGATAAACATCACGTGATATAGGTACAGAATGCGTGCAAAGTTACGCAGGATACCACAAATGACTTGCCTGGACACTTAAAGCTTAGTTGCCCAGCAAGAACAATTCGATGAACGGATAACCAGTATATACATTCATACGTTATAGTCATAATTTTTGAATATCGATGAATGAAAGGTATCATATCAAATAATGTAAAACCTTCCTTATAAGAAAAAGAGGAAGGAATTCATATCATGGAAGTCAAATTTAACTGACTGTTCCAGACCATTCAAAGGTTCCTAAGGTTTTTATTTTGACTATTCAAAGAACCAAATTATTTTGTAGTCGGTCGCAAAGCGTTTTCAGCGAAAAGAGGCTCATTATTTTAATAAAAATGAAAAGATTGTTACATTGACTAGCGGAGGTATTTACTCTTGTCCTTACTTGCATTTTTTGGATAAACTCTCGATAAATGGAAAAAAAAAAAAGAATGCCGCAGACGTTTGAACTTGGTGGAGCTAACTTTGAGCAAAGAGGATACTAGCTTCATCCGTAGTTATTAAAGTGGAATGGTTATGAAACCCTTTAGACCTCTCTGTTATATGTTTAAGCTTTTTTGGACCTGACCGTACACAACGTTCAATAGCATTCCTATAGTTTGGAACTTACTGACCAGTAGAAACATCGTATTAATTTATTCATTCACAATTTGGGAACAAAAAAACAAGGATTGTGCATGATCAGGGAGCTTCCAACATAAACTACAGCACCATTGTTTTCAACTTTGATGTTTGCCGGCTTTCATAACCAGTCTCCTCCTCTAACCATGCTTCTTCTAATTTGAAAAACATACCATAGCAAGCGACAGAAGAATGGTATCAAGACACGTTTCCACGGTGGGTTTACCAGCCTATCCAACGTAAAAAAACAACGTTAAATTGCTCCACGGAATAACTGAAAAAGGATTTGTTTTCCTTTTTGGAGAATTTTTGGAAGATCTTTGAAAAAGATGTCAAACGTCGGACCGCGCATAGTAATAGTGCAAATCCATCGGGAAAATAACAAACAAACAAACAATCAAACATGTATGTAAAGATTTAGAGGTAGCATATCCCATTGTGGTTCTTCATCTACCCGGCAATCCTCATGGAACTAGAATTTCAGAATGTTCAAGAGACAAGCTTTTCGAAGCAAAAGCGAGATTCAACAACAACAAAACTCGACCCACGTATGTCGTCGCCTCCAGCACTCGAACACGGGTCACCTTGATGGGAGGACAGTGCTGTCACCACTGCACCACTCGTGCCCTTTCTCTGAAGGGCATTTCTTTCGGCAAAGGAAAAAATCTAAGCTTAAATGTACCTGTTCCACAGCAGTACTACTCAACATTTCTTTGCAGTATTTGGTATAGTGCATCTGGAAAACAAACAGAACAGCTGTAAGATTAATTGAACAAGAGTAATTCATGCCTGCAGTACGTTTTCAAACAGATTTGAGTTATAAGGTAATGAAGGGCTACAGTTGTTGTATACGATCAAAAAAACGGATCTTAACTTCAAAGGAGGTGAAACGAACTTGGGAAACATCCTTTAGATCGGCTTTGGGTTCATCCCTTCACCCCTCCTCTCCCCCCTCCACCTTAAGCAACACATTTCCGAACATTTTGCTCAAAATTCACCATTGTTTGGGGTGGGAGAGGAAGGTCATAAGTTATACTAATATCACAGGAAAGGTCCTAACACGTTTGACCTCCATTGTTGCTTGCACGCACAAGAGCTGATGCGACGAGATAAGTGTAAGGGTTAGTCTACGTGTAGCCGCACCCTCCCCTCGACGAAGGAAACTCCCTATCTCCCGTTTTTCCTTCGTCGGGGGGAGGGTGCAGCTACACGTAAGCTACGTAAGGGTGCTCAAAAAACGTACTTAAGAACTGAAGAACACCAGTACAGAGTGGTTAAGCTCCTGCAGGCATGCGAACAATTGTTTGGCTTTTCGCAAGCTGCCAACAATATTTTTCCATTGCAATGTTCACTTACATTCATTGAACCATTCTTTGGCGCATTCTATTTAGTGAAATAAAGATGCATGCATTGGTATTTGTATGACAGAAAGTATAGCAAAGCTAATCATGATACCAGACAGTTGAAAGCTTGAAGATTCGCTGAACCTGCAAATCTCAGCCCCATAGCCATGCAACAGCCAGCGATAATGTTGACCTTTGCTTGACTGAAAGAAACAAACAAATTTGCATTTGATGCTGAGTGATTACACTAGCTAGAGTCTAACTCGAAAACCATACGGTTTATTTAGGCCCTAGGTATTTCTTTAGTTCTTTTTCCAATATATTTTGTTCAAATTAAACCTTTACATTAAACGCTTGTTTGCTTATTAACATGCTCTTTTTCACACTTTCTTTTTCTATATACATCCACGAACCAAGTTAATTTCTTATCTTTTGATAATGATGATGACGCCATCAAAACGTCAAGTTTCGTTCATATCGTTTATTTTTTATTAGGATAAATTTTTAAAAAAATGTATCCTAAAATATAGATGAGGTTAAATAAATATTTATATAACAACAAGGAGCGCGAGCGTGGTCAGCAGTCAGTCGTTTGGCTCAAGCGCGGTCAGCCTTGCTTGCATCGTCTCCATGTGCTCAGTACAGTGTTTTCGCGGCGGCCATTCTCTTCGTTTAGCCTTTGGATCATTCTTTTACCCCCATCCCTCCGCTCCCTTAATTCTTCCACTGTTAAATCAGTGTGACGGGTGCGTGGTTCCATTGGCGTGGGGGCTCATGGCTGGAGGGCGCGGGTGGAAGCAGGTGGAAGCCCCTGGACATCCCGGGCGCCCACCTCCACTCAGCGACGCAGTTGTTAACATAATATTATCAAAACTTTATAAGCAATTCGTTCTCACTTGATAAGACCTATCAGCACGAGAACTACC
This sequence comes from Porites australiensis, assembly GCA_022179025.1. NCBI lineage: Eukaryota > Metazoa > Cnidaria > Anthozoa > Scleractinia > Poritidae > Porites > Porites australiensis. Next base: position 112,413 of record BOPM01000120.1, read on the forward strand.
ATTATTTTCTACTGCTCTGTTACAATGTTTAATGAACTAACCTGAGACTTTCAATGTCGATGTCAGCATCTTTAGGCTCGATAGTAGAGTCATAGTGTTGAACAATCTTTAAAACAACAAAAGTACAGCTTTACTAACAGCTCTTATTAAACTTCTACTAACAATATCACTGTACAATCAAACATACAGCCCACGCCAGAGTAAAAAAGGAAATCTGCCTTGACATTCACGTCACTACCGCAATGAAAAATATACGTAATTAAAGTTTAATTCAACTCGTTGTTATCTATTCTAAGATTTGTCTATTGACATAGGATTTCCTTTTTCCTTTCCTAAAGCTGACAACGACAAGAGATGTTTCATTTTCCTAGGAATAATGCACTTTTTCAAGTACGTTAGTTTGCAAGCGTAAATTGAAAAAAAAAAATCAAGTGTATCTATGTTTTGTATAAGCACACGTAGAACCTGTAGTGTGCAACAAACAGCCCAAGTTTTTGAGATTTTTTGAATCCCTTCTTTTCCGCTTTTACCTGCTGTTGCGACATTTTCTGTTAAAATGGTATTAGGCAATGTTAAAGCGAAAACGCCGTTTGCATATGCGACTAAACATTTTCTGCAGCGCATATTAATATCCTCATATTCCATGACTTTCCATAATCTTTTTCATGACCTTTTTAAGTTTTCCATCACCTTAAGGTTAGCTGTCACCTTCAAAAATTTTCAAAACTTTCCTTATTTTAGGGTATTTTTTGACCTAGCACAGTTAACAGGCACAAAATTTGGTGTCCATCAAAATGTGTGCCGGATTTCGTGCTGTTTTACTTCTCGTCTCTATATTACAGTACATTGCCCTAGCTTTGACACCTGCAGTAACTAATCGTTACATATAAGCTTACAGCGGGGATGTGGCTTTCCACCCAGTCTGTGGAGGGGTAAATGTGGTCCCACATTATAAGGCCTCTACTTAAAAGCTGAAAAAACAAACAAACAAACAAAATCGTCTGTCAACCTCAACTAACTATAAAACCACTTATTGTTCATTCAAAATATTTCTACGTTTTTGATTGGTTAAAATCCCACGCATCATAACCAGTTACTGTCGACCAAATTTGGAAGAATTTTGCGATATGTGAGTAATGACGTCAATTGTCAATTATGGAGATCTCGGATCTCTTCATAATTCTTCAGATGATACTCATCCTCATTCAATAATAAATTGCTAACTATCATTGGAAACGTCTATCGTTGATCGTCAGAAGGGTAGCTATTTCTGGTGGAAAACGTTCGCGATGGAATAGTAAAGAAAAAAGAATAGCCCAACAAAGAAGTGAGGATAGAGTGGCAGGTTGCATTGTTTTGCACTCTTAGCTGCTGTTTCTGTGGGTTAATAACAGGAAGCTACTCATCAGTAGACAGTTGGATTGTTCGTCACTTTTGACCAGAGTTGGTTTTGCACACATTTATTTGGAAGCCTGGCTAAGACGATCAGTAATGTTACAAGAAATATGCAGCTCCTGACTTCGTTGTTGACTGTGATTGCCAGGAAATCGGGCAATTCTCAGGAAAAAAAAACGAAGGAAAACCAATGTCCTTTCAATGCAGCAAATCACCTTACCCGAAGAAGGAGAAAGTCGGGACGAATGAAATCCAGCAAGAACTGGGTGTCAGGAGCATCAAGCCAGGCTGCTACAGATCTGAAAAAAAAAAAAGCAGGATAAACGAAAATTAAAGAAGTTCTTGTATACGTCTCGTGGCTATATTTGAAAAAGTTTATCATCTCTCGTGTTTTCTAGGTGTTTCTAACAGCTGACGAAGTGCAATTCAAACGAGAGGAGTATTAAACCTATTTAAGGTACTGCGAGGCTTAGTTACACTCGCGCGGTGAATTCAACTGAAATCAAGGTCAAACATAACTATGTACGCTGCGCCATGTGGCTCACTGATTGAGTACGTACGAGTTATTGGTCTTCATAAACATTAATCCTAGAGCGAGAGTGGCGCCTGGTCCAGTCACATTTACATTCACACTGTCGCCTTCCTGTACAAAAAAAATACTGCATGAGAAAAGAGATCTCGAGAGCTTTATTTTATTGAGTATCGCCAAAGTGAATAAAAGGTTTTTACACAGTTCAACCAAAAGGGGAAGAGGGGCCGGGGGTGAAAGCCCTTGAAAAAGCTACCCTATGATGTAAGCTTTTAATGATAGCGCGCAGGGTACATAAGATGTGGGTTGAGTCACCAGCCTTGGGTGTCTCGGTGCGCCCGCAGTACTCCCCACCCGACGGTTGGGCGCACGCGCATAGCTTGGTGGGGAGTACCTCGGACGCATCGAGATACCCAAGGCTGGAGAGTGAGCCTAGACGGGATACACACTTACGACGTAAGCATGAAAGCCAGGTCTAAAAGCCACATCGCAATTAAAATTAATTTATGAAGTGGAAGAAGCGCACCCTACAACAACGACAAAAAATAGTTCTCACAAATGCTGCACGGCCACGCTTTAATAGGAAAGACTTGACGTTTCATGTATTTTCGAAGAATCCTTGCCGAAAGTTAGTTTCTCCAATGGCCACTTTCCAACGTTAGTTTATTTACTATAACTGCTTCAGGGATATCTTTCGGGGATACTTTTTAATCTCTAAACGCCAAATCGTTTTTGTTTTCGCCGACCTACTTACTTTTTTCAAGTTTGCGTGAAATCTGGTGGCCCATAGGCCTCGCTTTCATGCTTACGTCGTAAGTGTGTATGTGGCCGACACATCTTCGGCCGAAGCCACGAGGGGCCGGTCACTAACCTATAAGACTTAACCGAAAATGGTCATTGTTCTTTTTATCCGTTTCAAATAAGGAAGAGTAGTAGTCAATAGTTTGACTTCTATGGGACGTAAAAGAACCTTTCAATTCACGTGCTCAGTAGGGTTAAGTCACAGTCTACGACTTCGTGAAGTATCAACTGCGTTATAAGCAGTCTGGCTTTGTCTCCTAAAATTATACCTGAAAAACTTGGGGAGTGGGGGGTGGTCAAATAAGTTTACATTGATTGTATTTGGCAGACAGTTCTTAAAGACAAATCAATTTCCGTTTACTTTGGCTTATAAGAGCAATATATATTGCCTATAAAAAATGGTTTACCTTTATTTGATAACTGGGAGATTTAAACTTCTCTTTCTGAGTTCCAGTCTACAAAAGAAATAAGTTGTACAATTAGGCCATTACAAAAGTGGGTTCAAATAACGACATAAACTATAACTACTCTGGTGTGATGCTGATTACTACACTGCACAGAGTGGTGGGTCAAATAACGACATAAACTATAACTACTCTGGTGTGGTGCTGATTACTACACTGCACAGAGTGGTTAAAAAAATTAAGTCTGTGACTAAAATTATAACTTACGACTTTTCACCACTTTACAAACCAGAAGGAAACTGGGCCGAGTAAGGTTTCGCAATGACTTCTGGGATCGTTACTGGGCACGGCCAGTCAACTATTGGCCAATTTTTTTCCTTGTCTTCATTAACGGTCCCAGCAGTCTTTGCGAAAATTAACTCGACCCAGTTTCCTTATCATTTTTAAAGTGGCAAACGCTACTGAACAGACTTTCCCGTCCTGCTGTTGATTACGCTTATTACACTTAAATCACTTTAAATAATTAAGTTTAAGGTTGAACTAAACCTCAGACGATTAAAAGGTAGCTCAGACGATTAAAAGCCAACCTGAGGTTTAGTTTGTCCTCCAACCATGTAGTGGTAAAGCTGATCTGCGATCTTCAAATCTGCTACACTTGCTGCTTCGTTGCCATACTTAAGGAAGAATAAATACATAAAATAAATAAATAAATAAATAAATAAGCAGGAAAAAATGAACTGTTCTCGCGCTCAATATTAAAAAAGCTTCTTATTTTCGGTGTCTTTAATAAATAGAGTCCATAATCAAATCCCTTATTTCACTGGTCACCATTTGATTACACATACTAACAACGGTTACCTCTAACATGACTAGACCCAGTGCAAGGCCTGCCGCAAGTGAGTAGGATTCTCTATTGACAGCATTCTCCATTTCCGGGCCAGGTGGTCTGCCTAAAAATATTTTGAAATAATTTAAATGTAACACTGAAGTTCTTGACTTTTAGTTTATTACTACAATGCGACTTGGGAAGTTTTCTGCCTCGTGCTAGAAATGTTTTCTACCTTATGAAGAGTCAAAGGAATGACTGACTACTAACAACGGGAGCAAATCTAGGTGTCCGTTTTAGGAAAGTGTCGGTTAATGAGAGTCACAGACTGCGAGCAGTCTCCTTCTTTTCTTCTAGGTTAGCCGGCGAACAAGCTCTCCTGGGGCGCTCAGGCTGCAGGGCGAAAAAGGCCCCCTTCTCTTCCCAACCCCCGTACCCACAGAAACCCCAGGAAAGCTTGCTCGCAGGCTACTCCTGAGTCACAGTAGATCGAGAGCACGCGTTCGAAGCGAGCGGTGAAGCCGCGGGGAACTAGGACGGAAGCCCGAGCGAAGTCATTTTCCCCTCCCCACGCCCCAATCTCTCCTCCTTTTTACCATCGCGACGCGTGGCTCTGAGTAAAAAAAGGACGACCACGCGCGGTCTAAAAGGATCAAAGAAAGTGACAGACAGGGACCAGCCACAAGTGACCGTTTTAAGGCGTTGTCGGTTAAGACAGAGTCCACTCGAAATCAGGAGTTCTTGTATGTGCCATAAAGAGACGATGACGGTAAACGATCTTTTTTTCGGGGTGCTAACGGGTTAGTGATTTCGGTGGTAATGAACGATAGTCACGTCCACTCAGGCTAACCGATCTCTGACAGCAGCACGTTGGGTATTGTTGTGTAATTTCTGCCTAATTTTCACACTTCCCACCCTTTCATGACTCCCACCTCCCGCTCCCGTACCCCTCCCAGTCCCAATTCTCCCTGGCTCCT
>BOPM01000120.1:124669-148678 GCA_022179025.1 Porites australiensis
GGGCTGGGGGGTAAGGAGGGAGGGGGGCAGAGTGTATTATGGGGGATTGTAAACGTTCAGCATCAACGCGCATTGTGAGGAAGACCAGGCCTTGGTGCCATCCAGGCAAATGCAAGAAGGTAACGACTATCGTTAGTGGAGGTGCGCTTGACACTGTTGAACCGCACATAACACTGGAGGAGGTAGTATTCTGCAACAGTCTGCGTTTTGGCGACGTGACACCATAACATAGGTTTTTAAAAAATATGTTGACAAGTAATATTTTTGGAAATGTATATACCCTTCCTGTACATACAGGGCGCTATGCAAAGTGGCTCTCTTGTTCCTATCTGGGTCCATGTTAGGACATTTTAAATACAGAGTCCTGTTTCACCAATCATCTTAAGGCCAGCTGTTAAAACACTTACTTTGAAGCTGCCGCACCAAGCAGTAAACCCACTGTGGTCAACTCATGTCCCTGGATTAATGGAGAGAAAGAATAATAAGTTTATAAGAGAACAAGTCATTTCTACTGCAATAGTTTCTAACCTTAGAAAGATAATCGTGTACATTCATAGGTGAAACTCAACAATGGTGACCCGGGTTCAATACCCGACGTCGACACCATATGTGATCATAGTCTGTTGTTGGCTATGGCCCTTGCTCCGAATAACTTTCTCGGTATATTCCAGATTTCTTCTTTTCATAATGTGTAATATTTCCAGATTCCAATTGAATTCGGAATGGTAAAGAAGAACTGCTTTGTGGAGATTCTACCACCAGATAGATCGTCATGTGTTTTTATTCCTGTTTACTCATTCATGCAATTAAAGAGAAAACAACCTAACGTTACTTCACGAGGTTACAAGACTGCTCAATGCACGTACATACCCAGCGAAATACAGACTGAGACGTACAAAATGAGTGACAGTTACTAGTATTTCACTAATGATCCCTTGGTGCGCGAAGCTCCAGTAACTGTCGCTTATTTTCTATGCCATAATTTGTATTTAATATGTATTCATATATTGTACCAGAAGCCTTCTCTCACCTTACACAAGTAATCGTGTAAATTCATATACGATAGGCTGTTGAGGTGGCCAGTAAGGCCGAGAGCCATGAGAAAACCTGCATGCTCTTCTGTTAACTGATTGTTTCTTGGTTTGTTATAAACTATCCACGTACTGTCGATCTGTACAAGAAACCAAAGTGCTTTCGTTATAATGAAGATGCATTGGAATACGCCAGTGACTCGTCACTACCTTGATATACCTTTGATATTCCTTGTGCGATCCTGAGACCCGCTGCCACTCCATTGTGAAACAAAGGCCACACTTTCATATCCATGGGTGTTTCCACATGTTCTAAACCAACTGACGTGTTCCTAATAGAGGTGGAGAGTTTTTAGTACACTGGAAGCAGAGACTTCACACTTGATTCCAACGTGTTTTAGAATCGAACAATCGTGGCATGGCTCCTTCAAAACCCCTCTGCGCTCGATTTTGAAACTCCGTTGTGGAAATAACAGTAGAAACGCAAACGCAAGTTTGCATTTTTCAGTTTTATAATTTAGTGTTAACACAGCAAGAGCATTAAGGCCTTATTAGCCTGATCTTCTTACCTTGGAGGCGCCCGTCCTGTTAGATCTAGTGGTGGAATAGGAAGTGTTTCTGTTAACACAGGATGAGAGGTGGCCATGGTGAACATTCCCCTAGGAAATGAAATAAAACGCGAAACAAGCTCGTACCTGCACCCCTACTCTGTAGGCCAAAGGCAAAACACTTTTGAAATCATATTCATACCTTCCTACTGGTAAAGCCATTGTTCTCTTACACATCATAAGTAGACGAGTCTCTTGTTCCTGGATAAAGTCATGGTCGCTAAAACACACATCGAATGCTTTTAGTGGATATTTTCTGGCTGCTGTAAATTTAGCCAAGGGTAGGCGAAGTTCCCGTTAATAAAAAGGCATCCACTAAAGTTGAGCCTGCGATCAATTGAAAACTAGTATCCTGTCAGTGGAGAACTACAAAAAACGTAACCTCATGGGTCGACACCTGAGCCCGCAATACGATCATGTGATACTGGTCAGCGGATACCCTGCTTTGACAGCTGATCACAACATGGAGGTGCAATATCAGGTAGCAGGCTCCCACACTAGCTAGAAAGTTTGACATTTAACGTTGGTTTTTCTGTGGAGCGGACGGACGGGCGGTCGGGCGGACGTACGCTCACGTAATTACCAAAATTTCTCGGATGGATGGATTTTCTTAGGTATGGGGCTCTCCTCGCGCGCGTGTGAAGATCTGCTAGTACGTACGGCCCTGGAAAATTATGATACTCCACTTTCGAGTCCAGGATCAAAGGAATATCGAAAGACATACCTGACTTCAGGCTTTTGCACAACACTGACAGTTAGAGGTTTGGAAGACTGCAGTATTCTCTTTATTTCTTCAACTCTCAGGTCTTTGCCAAAGCGTAAGCTTAGAATCTGGAAAAAGAAAACGTTAATAAAGCCCATCAAGATATAGTGTAAATTTTAGATCAGTTTTTTTCCCACCCCATCGGCAAACGTAATGACGTAGGGTGTCAAGATCCTTTGGGCGCTAAGGGACGAGCATAACAATGATAAGGTAGACAGACATGAATAAACTAGAACAAGTATAGGTTAATTGAGATAATGATTCATTAATTGTCATACGAAGAAGTAGATGCATGGAATGTTGATCGACCGACTAAGTTAAAAGGGATGTAGAAGGGCTGCCCCTTTGAAGTTTTCAACCATAAAAAAGAGACGGAGAGCTCAAACGGAGTGCGTCATTTTTCTTTTCCTCCTAAGAGTACCTACATGAATATGGAAATATATGTGGTGGTAGTGGTGGTGGTAGTGGTAGTGGTAGTGGGGGTGGTAGTGGTGGTAGTGGTAGTAGCAGTGGACTTTATTAACCTGTCAAGAATCTCTAGCGCATAGCACTAATTGGTGACACACAAAAAAATAAAATTAATAAAAATCAAATATTAAAAAAGTGTTAAAATAATTTTAAGATAGAAATGCAAATAGGTTGAAAATCTAAACCTATTTACACGTGAAAAGATGTATGTATATGATAACAGGATAAAAATTTTGCTGTGTAACATGGGGTCTCAAAGTCAATTATTACAAAGCATGCAATTCCTACAGCCATCCTCGATTATTATGTATATATATATGTAATGATTTTAGGATTTTTATTTTTTATTCAGACCTTTTTGAAGCATTGTAAAGCGCTCAGCACTGAAAAGTATAAGCGCTATATAAATATTTTATTATTACCATTATTATTATTATTATTATTATTAAGAAAGTCAGGTCTGTTCTCATAATTTTAGTCTTAAATCTGCGCAGACTATCCTCGGCACGTAATTCCTTTGTACGTTTCGACCAGAGGAAAGGGCCATAGTATCTTAATGAATACTTTCCATATTTAATCGTAATAAAACGAGGCAGATTGAAATCCGAATTACTTACAGAATATCTCCTGTCACTGTTTGCTTTCAGCGTGGTCCAATTTTATCCTTGGTTATAATTTTATTTTCCTTTGTTTCAAGGTCATTAACAAACATTACCATACCCAAAAACCAAGGATAAAATTAAAAACCACAATATAAACTTATAAGTATATAACTATAAAAGTATGAGAATATAAGTATAGAAGGATAATATTTACTTAGGTTAAGAATACTGGCTCAAAACTAACCTCGTCATCTAAATTAAATCCATCATCTATTTCTCCTTCTTTCAAAGTAGCTTTCTTTGAAAAATAATTAGAAAATTAAAAACAGCAACACCAACAACAGCTACAACATACAGCTAAAACAATCAGGACATGACTGTTAAAAGAAAGGCTACTTGCTGATCAAACCAACAAAAAGCAAAGGCTTCTGACTGAAACTACCAACTTGCAACCAATAGCGACAATAGATTAGAAGAGAAAAACATTGTGACCCAGCCAAAGAACAATCGGATTCATTTTTGCAAAATACGGACACGCGTTGAGAAATATCATCAGCAAACGCCACTCAGATGAAGCTGAGCAGTTACCAAACCCTTTCTATACCTTTTTGGCCATTTTGAGGATGCGCTTGAGAGACTGGGTCGATAATGTCTCGAATTGCACTGTGGGACTATTTTGGGGGACGAATTATGCACACAGTTTCCTGCGCAACTTCGAAATAGCCAATAATGGAAGCGATAGCGTTCCAAAAACAATCGCATGATGCTGCTATTTCCGTGACACAAAACAGACCCAGTCTCACGCTGAACTTCAGAAGAGTTAAAGAACGCAAGTGAAAAACCTCCAGTTAGGTAAGCCGAAGGAACAAAGTATATTTAATAAAAAGCCCATCATTAAGAATCATCGGCTCAAAGCTTTTTCTCCAATCAAAGGCAAATAGTAGCATACTTACTTTCAGGGGCCCGTGAGGGTGTAATTTCTTCTTTTCTGTTTGCAGCATGGAGGCGAGATCTTCACGTCCTAAAAGGCAGAGACGCGACTCCTAATCCCGGAATTTGGATTTAACCCTTACCCTTACAATACAATAATTAGAAACATCACTGCAGAAAACTAGTTCATTTTACTCCATTTCCACACTTTACGAACGCAATTGGCCGTATATTCAGTCGTTACCAAGTCTATACGAAAAAAGATTACCTTCTAAGTGTACTCACCAATAAGCCGGTATGCCTCGGGTGGAAGAGTAAAGGATGGATCCGCGGCAGTCTGATGAAGAGCTTCCTTGATAGGCATAGCCACTCCAAATGGTAACCGCTCCAGGTCATTACTGGTCAAACCTTACAATAGGTTGGCCAATAAGAGACTGTTACTCCTCAAGGAAAATTCAAGCTCTTAACAAACTGTTCGATCGAAACCGTCCAGTTACCAGACTGAGCAATAAGGTATAAATGTGAAAAAGAGAAGTATTGCGAGGTATAGCTACACTTTAAGTCAAGAGGACCAATACAGCTGAAGACCAACCCAACCTTTATTGCATAAAACACCTGCGAGTATTGTCTATGCCACTTTATACAATGATGTGAATGCTACGCGCTGTGATTGTTCGCTGCCCATGATCTATAAGAGTACAGATACACGGATGACGTCCCTTGTTTTTTTTGTATTGTTTAAAATGGCCCGCGGTCTTGAAAATGTTTGTGAGAATATTTCGGATTAAGCAAGTGAAAGCTTCGAAAAAAGTTTAGCAAGAGCTATTTACAAAGAAGGAAAATGGAGAAACAGAGACAAAAAGAGTTCTTGACATCTTGAGAATGCCTAAACAGCAGGAAATCTTCACAACAGTTGCTATCGAGTGTCATAGCTACGAGAGACTACTCGCAGTTTTGCAAAATGTCTTCACGATTATTGTACTTTGTGTAAGTGAAGGCGTTGAAAAACTTTTCGGAGAAACTGTATACAAGTAAGACAAAGAAGAAAAGAAGAAGCAGAGGCGAACAGTAGCGTTTGGGACTTAAAATAAACCTAAACTAGCAAAACAGTCAAGCAGTACGAGAAAAATAAGTGTATTTGTTTTTTTCACGTCTTCAAAGTATAGCACAAATAGATTCCATCGCGTCTTGGTTTTTACCACATTTTGCCGTCATCTGTGATCTATTACTGAACCGACGCAAGGCTACATGGAATCTAGCTGTTAAGGAACGAAGGGATGCAAGCCCATGACAGGGTTATCTTCATAAATAAATCGCTACCAGAGTACATGTACAAGACAACATAATAACGTGCTCACCATTCTCAGCTAAAAAGGCAACAACTTTTTCAATTGTAGAATCAAAACTAGGGAGAAAATGCATTGTTACAGACGCGATTACTCGTCAAACAAGATAAAATAGTAAACATCCTTAGAGATAGTTGATATAAACATTGCGTCAATTCATAGATGCCGTTTGAGTGTTTTCTATTTCAGCAACTGTTACATTAACCCTTTTACCCTTAAGAGTGACCAGCAATTCACCCAGACGTGACACCGTTCTATCACGGATATAAGTTGTCAGATTAACGGAAATGATCACCAAGTAAGAAAAGGCCTTGTTTGGTCATAAAATTTCGCATCAGTATCGTATATTCACGCTGATATTATTAAAAACAATTCGGTAAATTAAGATGTTTCGTTAAGTGCAAAACAAAAAAAGATCGGAGCGACAAGACTACATGCCGGTATCTTACCAATTTAATTTATCCTGCAATTTGACAACCGAGTCCTTGAACATGCAGTCCACGTCTTCTGTAAAAGGAAAACTCTGTGTTATGGTAGTAGTATAGGAGGGATGTTTTACTCCAATTTTTTGGGCAGGAATTTCATTAACTTGGGTAGGAATACATTAACGCCAATGAAGTCATAACCTTTTGTCTTGATCTCATGAATAAAATGTGCCGGAATCTCATAAAGATTCACTTCTCACTTCTTACTGTTAAGCATACTTCGTCTCTAAACTAAAAAGGAAAAATGTCTCAAACAATACGCACAGAGAAACAATGGGTGTTCACCTTCTTCCGGTAGAAGAACGGTTTCTGTACACAAGTTTAAGAAAAGAGTATTTTCATTGCTAGGGAATGTTTAAAACAAACTTGACTGCCTGTTATTTACCTTCATTAGACCCATGCACTTAATGCCTTTTTAAACCTAAAACGTTTTGCAATACTGAAAAACAACTATACACAGTTTACCTGAACTTGAGACACATTTGAAAAGTCTGTCAACATCTGTAACTGCTTCACTTCCATCCTCCATGGGAACAAACAACGAATAAAGCTTTGAAAAAAAGAGAATAACAGTTAATTTTATGGTAACCAGTACCTAAATGTTGGAAACACCACAAGCTTACCATAATAAGGTTAAATATTCTTTTCGTAGCTCCTGGCAGCAGATAAAAAGGTCCATTCTAAAGGGGACAAATGATATCAAATGAGGTTATCGGACATTGAAATAAGGTGGATGTGATAAGACAAACCATTATTTGTACGTGGTATTTCTGAAGGCAAGAGAAAAACTATGCTACCATGTATGTATATCGAAGAAGGCGAAGCCGAGGGCTAAATTAAGATTCGAGGGAAGCAAAATTAACTGTTACCCTTGGAACCAGACATTTAGTTTAACATAAAGTAAGTAGCGTCTCCCAGGAAATATCCGATTTTAGTAGAGTCCAACTAGTGGTGTATTATCAATTGGTTGAGCTACTACTACTTTTGTCTCGATATTTTTGACCAACTAGTTGGATTTTACGAAAACAATTATTCCTCTCGTCCTCATGGCCTCTGAGTCAATAGCCCATGAAGCTGAGCCCATTCGGGCTCGAGGAATAATTGTTAAGAATGCGCTTAATAGCACTAATCAAAGGCGATATCCTCCAGAAGATCATCTGTTTTATTTTTTTTGTTTTCCACTTTATTCAACTATTACTCGCAATACACTTACAATAAACGAGACTGCAATAAATACAAATTATTGTTACACACGCATAATGAGGGCAGCAGATTTGTCAGTTTACTGTTTAGCGTTACCCTCTTTAAATAAAATTGATACATACATACATACATACATACATACATACAGAAGTCAAGAAAAGTTAAGAGATCATCTTTTGGATACAGCTGTTTGAGGGAAGTGAATATTTCAGGAATTACATGAAAATGTAGGCTTCCGACAAGGGTTTATCACTGTGGGTATAAGAGTGCAAATGTGAAGCTAAAAAAATATCATAAATTATACACGGGACATGAATTCATGCACGGGAAAATGGGGGTGCATTTGTTAGCCCAAACAGTACTTAGTTAAAGCATGGCACATTAAAAAAAAACAACAAGTGTAAGGATCATGAAAAAGCGTCTGCAAGTGTGAAACTAAAACGAATATCGTGGGACATAAATTCGTCTGCTGGAAGCAGTGGGTGCGCTTGTTAGCCCAAAGGGTACTTAGTTGAAGCATGGCACATAATATGAAAAGAAAGAATGGAAATAATAATAATTTCATAATAATAATAATAATAATAATAATAGATAACACGTTTTACATCGTCGATGATTTGGGTCGAGAATGAAATGGTTATGTCTTCCCTTAAAAAAACAGTGCCAGGCAGGCAGTTTTAATGACAGAATGGCAGTTGGTCTGTCTTTACCCCTTTTATCCTTAGTTATAAGATACTGTAAATTTTTTTGATTTTTTTGATCTCTTTTACTGTATGCATTCTATTCAATTAATTTGGTTAAATGTTATGTTAGAAAAACCTTTTAAGTTATTCTGTGAATATTTCAAGTGAGTTAGATAAAAATTGACTTGACTAGCACCATCTATTGAAATGAGCTTGGCGCACTTGTTGGACCAAATGGCACTCACGTCTTGCATACTTCCACACCGAAGTGATGGTACAAGGCAATGCATTGCAGGGCAATAACTCTTGTACACCTAAAAGCTACTGTGAACAAAAGACGTTCTCCTTCACCCAATAATGTCAACAACTTCAATTTACTGTTGTGGGAGATATTTTAGCAGGGGTTAAAAACGTTCTCTCAAACTTTTTCCACGTAAACTCTTTCATTTGTCTTACCTGGTGACCACTAAGATGTCTATACAGCCACTGCATAATGCTGGGAGGCTCTTCACACAAAGGAACAAAGCATTCCTCTGATTGCTCTGAAACAGAAACTCCATTAATAAAAAATCCTGAATTATTTTCTTTGAACAACAAAATACAAGGCAAATGATCATTACCGGAGTTTTTCATTTTAGCATTAATGCATGGAAAATCTCTTTTTCAACTCCCTAAACCAGAACTTCACGAATAATGAAAAAACACTGTTGAAAAAATTAAGGTTAATATCTCAACAAAAAAAATTGTGACAGATTATGAAGTCCATTCCACAAAAGGGATGGGAAGAGCACTTAAGGGAAGTCTGGGTGAGAGTGTGCCACCAAGCCTTTAAAGCATCAATATATTTAACGCAAATACGTTCATTTTACTATCCTGTTCCGTGAATCTTATTCATTTCATTTCGAATACAGAATCAAGTACTTCTCTCTGCTGAAAGAACATTCATGTACACCTTGTTTATGGCGTCGGGTCCATAGAGTCAAAAATGGGGCTAGAATTGCAATTATATGCCCTCATTAAGAATCAGTACCCTGAGAACCATACGATATCTGGTTTGGCCAGATAAGAGAGTGCCCTCCCCACCCCTTACCCCCAGCAAGGGCCTAAAGGTAACTACTAACTAAGTTCACCTTTTGTCATTGGAGAAGGAACGTCCCAGGAACCATCAAAGAGGGCAGGAAAATCTCGGTGGTAGTACTCAACATACAAATGCCAGCCAAGGTCACTAAAACATAAAACAAAGAAGGAAACTTTTAATTAATCTTTCTTTTTGTGCGACCAGCGCTAAACCTATTCTCAGCGGAACTAATATTAAGGAAGCACAAGCAGGAGAAAGTCTCACACTTTTTTCTCATGTTTCTGTAAAATCAACATGTGGTTAGTAACCACCCGAGTTAAGCAAACGATAGCGACATGTTCCATCGTAATGATATTTAAATTTTGAACGTTTTGTGTAACTTGATCCTGAAAGGCTTCAAATTATGCTGTTCTTTTTCGTTATGATTAATAGACCTCGATACCTCGTTTTAAAGTAACATCTCCTTTTCAATTCTGTAGATGCAATTGGGTAAAGAGGGCTAACAAACATAAATATAAAAGAAAACTACTATTGCGCCATTTTCGAATAAGGCGTATTAGCAGGCATCACCAACCACCCCAATCCAAGATTATCAAAGACTTTATTTAGTACAAAACATCATGAAGCAAAAGTTAGATTCAATGTCATGACAGCTGGTTCGTTGCATCTTTTACAAAACGAAGACTTACACTGCAAGACTGCACAGGAAGCGAGCTAAGGGATAAAGTGAATCTTTCCATAGTATATCTAGCTTAAGGTCCTGAAATGTAAAAGAGATCAGATCACAAATTTGTTTAAACGTGATCTTCAATTAATTCAAGCGAGACGATGCATAACTGTTTCTGATCGCACTTTTCTTTAAAAAGTCCACAGCATGAATATCAAGCTTTAGGTATAACCATAGTTGCATCTTGGTGGGTACATATAAAAGAGTTTAAATACCTCATAAACCAGGTGCCAGGCAAACAAAATGGATGGAATATATCGATACAAAAGAGCATCTTTATTAATCCTGGTAAGCAAAAAGACAATAACACTTATATGACATTTACTTCTTCTTTCATGTCTACGTTTATGAATGAGTCCCTTACGGGTATGGTTTGATATGTTAATGGTTTGCGTTTCATGGCTCTCACTGAACTGATTTGGCGACTTGGTGGTAAACATATTAAAATGTGAATGCATTTACGCCATTGTGATAAACACAACACCATGTGTAGCCTACAGAGCTGCCAATGTGGTTTTAGCTTTTAAGTTTTTAAGAACAAGATTGTAAACTGACACTTTAAGGCTCGGCTGTTATTACGATGTTTTAACTTGTCCGTCTTGGTCTCCTTTCAAAAAGCATACCGCTTGATTCCACTTTAAAGGGTGTCAAGGTTATTGTACCAATGATGTGCGAAACATCAGACTCTCGTTAACACATTTATTTGACTACTATTGCCAGGCAGTTGCAGCAATATCTATTTCAGTCCAAGTTACCTACTCTGACACTACCTTTGATGCGAAGCAAAGTTCGACAAAGGCAACTTTTCTTCTTCTGTCACTTACTGTGTTTCAAGTGATATTCTTTCTTCTTTGAATGACTTATTCACATTAACGGGCTGTAAACCAATTTCCTGTCTTGTGAAGTTCTCGTGAAGCGCAGTCGTCATTAACAACTCCCACGCCTTTAATAAATACAAACAGGCATTTCATGTTACACATACATGTCAATCACAGTCAACTCAATAGTGTACCCAAAGGGTACTTTACATTTACATGGAGAAAATGGAAATTCTGGAAGAACAATGAAAAGGTCCGCACAACTTCACCTTGGAAGTAAATATGGGTTCTCAATATGCTTTTTAGAGTCTATCTGGCTTGAGATCACTGCGGACAGTAAATGTTAGCACTGTTTGCAAGTAATGTAAAATCAGGAGAGGCCACCCTTAGCTCACTTAGCATTTTGGACTTGGCAATAGAACAACCTCTGCCAAAGCTACAGATAATATTCCTATTTGGCCAGACAAAGCAAAAATGTGGCCGGATTCGACCAAGGAGGCATATTGCGTCTTAAACGAAAACTGTACGTGAAAGACGTGGAATTCACAACCAGGTTGATTACTGCCTGACTACTGCCATATAGCATCTTATGTAATGTATTTAGATGGTGAGAAAATTCACATAAGCTCCATTTAGATTTATTCATCTGCAAAACGATAGCCTTACGTATAAACTATGTCAGAGGACACCATGTCTGACCACAGTTAAGTTTTTGTCAGATATGGACCAATTTTAGGCCTATTTTTAGGCTGGTCTTTGCAGCTTTAAGCAAGAAAAGTGAATTGTAACTTTTAGTTTACAAAAGCCAAGTTAATTTTGGGCAGAGTGCATGTCCTATGGTTGGTGCGATTCTTTCCCCTTTTTTTACGCAATGCAATTAATTCGTGCGTTCATTTGACATAATGGGGACTTGAAGATCAGAAAACGGGATGGCAGCGAACACGTCGCTTAAAAAGTGAATTGCGTTCTTTTTGTTTTCATCGCGATTATTCCTACCCACTTACTTCATCAAATGAAGGCAAACCCTCCTGGAGTTGAATTTCTAGTAACCTACAATGTCCAGGTTCGGAAAGAGAAATAACATTTCGTCGTCTCTTGTTTACGTTCTCCATAAGACGTTAAATTAGGCATTTTCACGTCTCAGTCGAGCAGTGACGGCAAAGAAATGTACAAAAAAGTGTGATGCACTTGCAAAGTTATTGTTTTGCTTATTAAACCTATTGTTGTTTTAAGTTAACATTGCCGTCGCGTCGTCGGATCTTTAAGTCCCTAATGTGACTGCACGATAAGTTCGTTATTTCCGCCCACAAATAACCTGCTCATAACAAGAGTTGTCAGTACCTCAGTGGCTCCGACTAGTGTCTGGAAGGTCGTGGGTTCGATTCCCATCTGGAGCTCAGAAATTCTATTTGAGTTCTTCTCTCCACACATCATTCTATGCATTACCTTACTATTACCACTATCTTCAGCCTGTGTTTTCGATTTCTTGGCAGCAGGTAAACCTGGTGAGTCACACTGCAAAGGATGGAAACAATCCGGTCAGGAACAGTGCGTATAAGTATTCAACTCTGTTTAGTTTATCTCCAAACTTAGCACAATCGCACAGATAAGGTTTTGGTTGTCGATGAATTTTCAATTGCAACCTAAATCGTCATGCTTAACTACACGAAATTGCTTTTTGTACTTGTCTATTTTTAAATAAATTAGGCAATTTTCTGGACTTATTTGCATAAACAAGGAAAAAATGTCACAGTAAGCGCTTAGTACACAAAATAAAATGGTTCCCATTTTAAAATCCAGCGGAAGTAGAGTCTGTTTGCTACTACGCTGGGAAAGTACTGGTGATGGGAAAGAACTGGTGATTTGTAAATTGACTGTTTATGTCAGAATGGGCTTTTAACATGAAACTTTGAGATCAATGACACGCCCAGCCAGAAACTGAGGATTGCATTCATCAACCCGTCTTACTAAGTTCGTAAGTAGGAAGGTGTGTTTGCTCCACAAGCCAACGACATGATCATCTAAACTGAGAAACATTCTCCTTTAAAATTCCCTATTAATGACAGTGCACTTACAAACTTTTGCTTTTTTCCAACAACAAATTTCTCTGTAGACATCCGTTTCTCTGATTCTTTCTTTTTTAAAAATGTTCCTTATCTACCCTCAAAGTAGCCATAATTATATCCCTGACAAACGTTTTTTTCTCTTTGACTTCTGCACATAAAATGGGATTTTTAATTTTCCAGCCACACATGTTACCTTTGCTGAGTTATCCTTGGGAAATCCCATTAAGTCCAGGAGACATTGAGTGAACTGCACCCACTCCCCTCCGCTGGCTAGAGAATGTGGACCTTGAGAGGAGATGTAGCAAGTAATGTGGGTCTGCACTACCAGTGAAGCTGGAATAACACACTTCAACGCTTCCAAACAAGCCAGAACTTGAGTACATAGTCAAATAAACGAAATGATATTGATAAAATTAATTAACATCCACTCAAGTACAAACATACACACTGCAGAGGCTAAATTACCACTAACAGCACCAATAAAGGCAGTTAGGTAGAATTAGGATCCAAACTCAAAAGTCTCAAAACTCTACAGGCATTATGGGCGCTCAGCTATACCTTCACTATCTACATAGTTTGGCTGGTCAAAAAACTATTCTCTAATAATTCTTTTGCATACCCTGTGGGTGGTTACTCTGGACAATCTTTTAGAATCAACATTGAAGCCTGGGTGTTGTGTTAACCCTGCACCGCATCTCGCACAAGGAACAAACTACATGTACATGTATAATAGCATTTCATTGCAATTTAGTAGAAGAGACTAAGCGTCTTTTACTTAGCCATTGTTACAAAAGTTGTTTAACTCACCTGCTGAATTTTGCGACAAGAGAGGCAAACTCATCCTGTACAATGACCCATCCTTTAATTCCTAATGGAAGCAAATGCACACAACTATAGATTGTTTTCACTCATGTGGTCAGCACCTATGCAAATTTCTCGGAACAAAAGAAGCTTTAAAAAAAAGAATGCTTCAGCCCCTACAAGATTGCTTTGGGGCACCAACTGTTTCATTGTTTTGGGACATCATAATGCCCAAAATAGCAGACGTGGCCTCATACATAAACGCTCTGTTTGTCACTATTTCATTCATTCGGACGGGACAAAAAGTTATAACTATAACAATAAATTCTGAAAAAGGCCATTCAATAAATTGAAAAGAATGTTGTTAAAGCAGGAACATGGACACTGTCTATTAACCATTTACAGAACAAGTTTTTAAAAGAATGAGTAAACTGGAACCACCATAACAGCTAAAACCCACAAAATTAAAATTTTTGAACACGTACAACCGACTCACCAAATTGCAGATGGAGGATACTGCATCTCTCAAAGATGAGACCTGGAGCTCCTGTAACATCACTGGAGCTCCCACATCTACAAGAAATAAGACAGTAGAGATATAAATTCCCCTATTTTCGGAAAAAACCATCTGATAACAATAAATTTTTAAACATTGCTGTTTTTAATCATTTTCCCCATGTTTTCATTCTACATTTTTTGGTGGGTTACCTGTTGTCTCCACATCACTTCTTTGTACTTCCATGGGAGAGAAGGCCAAAGTCTATCAAAGGAGAAAGGAAATAACCTCTTAGAAGAAGGTTCTACAAAGATTACATGTAGCTAATTCTATGAAGTTTTAAAGCCACACGTTAATGACTGAAAGCAACAGAAAATAAGTCAGGCTATTAACCTTTTCTTGGGTATGAACCTGTGATAATTCTCCTGCCCTTAGGACAGGAAAGAATGGTAAATGCACCTGGAAGCCCTGAAACAACAGAAAGACAGTATGAGATACAGTCAACTTTCTCTAAGATGGACACCTTTGGAACCGG
Organism: Porites australiensis; assembly: GCA_022179025.1. Taxonomy (NCBI): domain Eukaryota; kingdom Metazoa; phylum Cnidaria; class Anthozoa; order Scleractinia; family Poritidae; genus Porites; species Porites australiensis. Next base: position 139,310 of record BOPM01000120.1, read on the forward strand.
TACTAAGTGTCCGTCTTAGAGAGATCTCCATCTTACAGAGAGTCAAATAAAGGGAGTAAAGAAAGGCAGGAACCAACTACTTAAAGTGTCCATTTTACAGAGGCATCTGTCTTTATACAAACTAAGGTGTCTGTTAAGAGATAGTTGTCTGTATAGTTTCAACCTGAACCCGGAATTTGTAGTTAAAGGTGATTACTGCTACAATCAAAATAAAGCCTTCCTTCTGAGACCCTATTTCATATGTTACAGGAGCCCTAGGTGCTCCCAAAAGCAAATTTTGAAGGAAACCCGGTTGAGTGGTCTTGGTTTCAAAGCTGCAAACTGAGTTGTGACCAACTCAAATTTAAGAGTTCTTTTGTTTCATGTTTTTGGCAATAAAATGTTCCTTTAACTTCTCATTAGATAGAAGTACATGTAAAGCCTGTAAACCCCTTAACTTTGAAATGATCTAAAGGCAAGGCATTTTAATTCCATTGACAAATATTTGAGAGCAGAAATTAATAGTGGCTATATTTGCTTTATTCTAATTGCCATAAGAATTTACTAGAAAACACTGCCCTACATGTACATGTATCAACAGATGATTTTACCTAACATTTCGTTTTGCAAACAATACAATATGTGTACACTGTAACAAGGGTATAATTACAAAAAAAAGGCTGCAACTACTTGGCTACATTGTACTTCATCTATTCAAAGCCTGTTTATATGAGATGAGCCAGTCTAGTTAGCTGGACTGGCTTGGCTTATGCCTTGTCTCCTCATAATTATTTTTGTTGTTATTAATGTCAAGGCAGGCAGGCTGGCCTGCCTGCCTAGACCTTGATTTGAAAAAAAGAGAGAGATCTTAGCAAGCAGGCCATGTATAGGATTTGGGATTAAAAAGATTGTACAAAGGTGTCGGGGAATCCAGCAAAAAAAATACTGTCTGCAAATCATACCTTGACCATTCCACAATACATAACCAGTGTTCCATTAGGCTCCAGAACAAGCATCATGTTTAACCTCTGTGATAAAAACAACATTAATACAGTTAAAACCCATGATTAAGCACCTGGTTTTTAAGAACCTATCAGGCTAAAATTTGCCAGTTAAGCACCCTCTATGCAAGAACCTGTTTAGCCTTAAATTTGAAACTGGTTCTTATTTTCTTAAAATTTATATATAGAGAAAAATTCTGTACACTTGGGAAAATATGCTAAGATAAGAGAAGATAATAAAGGCTCTTCTTTGGAAACATAGACCTGTGCCTTACACTCTAACTGCAGTACTAAACTTATTTAGTGTGCAAATTTTTACGCATTAAGCTGAATCAGAATACCACTAAATTCTCTTAAGCTACAATACATATATTTTTTCTTCAGATAATGAGAACCTATTTAAGAATCTAAATAGCCTAAATTTGTGCTAATTTCCATTATGTAAGAACCTGTTTTATTTAGCCTAACTTGGGAAAATGCAGGTTCTTAGTCATGAGTTTTTACTGTAGAAGACAGACCGATATAAAACAACAGGCCCCGGTTGTTCAAACATTGGATAGCGCTATCCAGCCAGTGGATAACGCAATTGGTTTCCCTATTAAGTACCTGCTGGATAGTGATTTATCCAGTGGATAGCGCTATCTGGACGTTTGAACAACTGGGGCCAGATAGATAGTGGGCTATCAAGGGATTATAGGCCACAAAGTCTTACCTCCATTGGTACAGCATCTTTAGCAACAATCTCAAATGGATTAACCAATTGTATGGATTCACCCTCATGGGTAATCTCTACCCCTCTGAATGAGGAATTTAACCAAAAAAAAGAAATTAAAACCTTCAGTTTGTAGTAATAAACCTCCAAACAGTTGCAGGCAGTAAAAAGGGTTGCTTCAGGTGGTAAATTTTACTGGTTACCGCATGATAAGGAGAACACTGCAATTTGTCGTGGTTTAGATTTTCCATGCGTGACAGGCGAGCACATTTTAAGCTTTCCCATTCCAACCAGAATTAATTTTCAATTTTCAGTGCCTTGTCAACGTTTTGAACCAAGGCACTCAAGGAAAAATTATTAATTATTAATATTTTGTTTTAAATGAGAAAATGTCATGTTTGATTTCCAGAAGAAACTTACCTCTTGTTTTGTCAAAGTTTTTAATCTCAATAAAAAACATATTAGGGTAAGAAAATAATTCAAGGTAAGAAAATACAAAAACATTGACTGTTTACAGGCAAAGGAAATCACCTCAGGTGGGAGACTGGTATGAGCAATTTTGTTCCAAAGTGATCCGGTAAGAGCAACACGGCGGTCAGCTTCATGGCGTGTAAGTATTGGGAATACAGTTCAGTCTTCAAACTAAGAGGGCTATTTCTATCTATTTAATGAAAAGTCCTTTCCACTAAGGCATCTAGGCTACACAATCATATGATGCCTTTTTGTACATAGCAGTCGACTTTTGCATTTGTTCTAACTTCACGAGTATTAAAGATAATGTTTTAAGCATGTTTCCCTGTTAAGCAAAACTTTCATGGGCACTTGCTGGGGACTAGAATTTTCCATCTGGCGACTGAAGACTTCATCTGGATAAAAAAGTTAATTTCGGACCCTGCTTCATTTCATGCACACAGAAATGACAGATTTCCATACCCTTTCATGTACTTCAACCAATGAAATCCCTGCCCTTTCATAAACCTGCAGTCTTAAAAAGGTACCCCTTTCGGGAGGAGCCAAAACAGCACCCACCTGAAAATGGTCAATAACAGTGACAAGTAGTCCAGGTTTAAAGTCTTACCTCAGTTTATTTAACTGTCCGAGCAGATAGCAAAGAAACGAAGCACCAGCCTTGTCTTGTGTAATAAATGCTTTTGAAGCTCTTCCCTTTGTACCATGTCTAATAACAGAGCAATAACCAAGACAAGAAACTTCTAAAGATATACTGACTGACATACGGTATGAGCCACACGTGATGACCATTGGAGGTTTTGGGCACTTTCCATTCAACCCTAAATTATATAAATTTTGGTTGGTACAATGTTTGTCATTTCAGTTTGGTCTGACCAGAATATTTGGGACTAGCTTCGAAAGTGGTCCACTTTGACCGGTCTGGTCATTTTGGTCAGTCAGACCGAAATGTCTCTTGCCTTTGAACAAAATTGTTGTACAAAAAAACCTGCTGGCTTGTACATAATTATAAGTTTTAGAAATACAGGCTGTATTGTAGGATTTCACAGTGTATGTCCATGTAGGTACTTAGAAGTTTGAAAGAGTATAACAAGTCAGAGTACAAGCTCTCATAGTGAAACCCTTCAGCCTGCTATTAGTAATTTAGTGTACCTGACAGCAATTTGTGTTTCTTGCCAAATCTGACTAAGGCACACTTCTGGCAACAGTGGCTGAAAGCTATCCCAAGATGATTCTTCTCTGCTTGAGGAATATGATGTCGGAGGAGAACGAACAAGAAGAGGAGATCTGAGGCTAATTCCCGAGGGAGAATCTGCTGAATCAATGCATGTAATGTATGTATTAATTATACTATTTAAATAACAAATTAAAACGATAATCATGACGGATGCACTGTACTTAAATGATGAATATTTAAAAGCAAAAAAGTTGTCTGATCTCTTAGTTATTACAAACTTATTGAAGGGTCGAGAAGAGCCAGGTCTAAGGTTACAAGGATAAGTTCTTTGCACAGCAGTGGACGCCAAGCACGATAATGGGTGATCACAGGTGTCTGTCATCTCAGCCATAACTTTATGACATAGGAGCTCGCATCTGTTGGAAAGTGTAGTTTTGTTGGCTAGCGACAGTGCTTCATGTTGTAATAAAACGTGTTGATTGTATACAATAATACAAAACGTTTTCTCACTAACCAATGGCAGGAGACAAAATCATTGTCCTGTTGTGAGACATGTGACTCAGCAGAGGTGACATTAAACGAATTGGAGTTGGAGATTGTACATGAGCCCTGATGGCAGAAGTGGGTGTGTAGGGTCTGAAAGGAGAGAAGGACTGGGTAGGAGTTGAGACAGACAGACGTGAATGGGCACCAGCACTAAGCACTGACATTGGAAGGTGAAGAATGTTACTGAATGGCAACTCTGGGGGATGGTCTGAGTGTGTTGGAGATGCTGGACAATCCTATCAAGCAAAAGAAAAGAAGGTTTACAGTTAAATTTTTTTTTACACACACTTACAATCCTGGACAAAAGTCCTTGGGACAGTACCGCAATATTCATATTTTTCTGTCATTTTATTTTCTCGGTTTCCTCTTAAAACTGTGCATCCTTTTCAAAATTTTCTTGCAGTTCTCCCTCCCCTAACCCTATATAAATTTTTCAGTTAAAACTCGGAAAAAAATTCTGGATACACGAGTCCAACATTGTTTGTGAGGTGAGGGGAGGGGTTGGACCTGTGTGAATTGGAAAACACCCCAGAAACGCAAAAGTGACCCAAGACTTTTATAGATATGATTGTAGTCCTACACTATACAGCTGTACAAGTATGTAAAAACAGAAACCTCTCTTATTCTCCAATAATTATTTTGACCATCCAAAGGGCAGGCTGCAGGCACCCTTTTCCTGACACTAATAGACCTTTCCACAGTTTACTTTAACTTTTGACTTGGACTCGATACTCAGTTTGGGAAAATCCGTCAAGTCCTCTAGTTTAAAAGTAAAAGCGAAAGTGGAAACTTATGAAACAAGATATAGCTCCTCGATCAAAGTCAGGAAATTTTTATACACATTTGAATGGCAGGGAGGAGGACAAAACTCTCCCCACCCCCTCCCCACCAACAGTGTACAAATGTCTGTAAATTTTCACAACTTTGCAGAGCTACATCTTTGCTCGCTTAAGACATATAATTTTTAAACTTGGCAATTTAACTTATTTTAAAGCGCTCTTTCCAGAGTTTTTACCTAACAGGTCCTTTTCAAAAGTTGAAAAAACATGGAAACAAGGCTGTGCTCTAAGTAAGGAGCCCAGAGCGCTGAAACTGTAGAATCTAAGATGCCCAGCATATGATTTGCTTGAAAAAGTAGGATTTTCTAGTCACCCAAAAGCAAAAGTTAGACGCCAGGGGCCATTGTGCTCTGCTAGAACACAGCCCTGCATGGAGGGGTCAAAACTTTGGTTCATGTATGTTACGACAGGGATGTCACTAAGGTTTCAAGTTGCTGGGTAAATACGACAAGTACATTGTAGGCAGGAAATCAAACAGCTCTAGGGATTTCTTTTGGATTCTTTTTTTCTTCTACTGTATTTTCCTATGAAAGTAGCCGCGGGCCAGGTTCATAATAACCAGGGGAAATCCCCAGCCGCCGCCTTTTAATGACAGCCCTGTTAAGAGAAACATTGATTCTTGAAATCAAACTTCTATTGAGAAAGCTTACCTCAGGTTTGGCTTTGGTTACTTCCCATACAGAATGCAAGCCAATGACTGAATCGTAAGTCATGACCAATGCAGGATCACTGCATGTAAACACCACACTTACAGCTGGGTCACAAATGTAGCATACTTTGCCTTGAACTTTACATGTGACTGGCCTTGGTTCATCCAAAGGATGCATGACACTGAATATTGTGGGAACATCCCTGACGTGAATAATTGTAGTTACGTACAGGCATTAGTTATTGTTATTAGCATACCATTAATTAAGTTAGGTTCACCAATATTCTTGGCAGGGTCAACACAATAGCATATAGCACCAATGACTGTCCTTCCCCCCATAAGAGATAAACCACCACACTGGCAACTAAGTCCCCTACTGTATAGTACTCTCTATGAACAGAACGTTGGTTCTGTAACATCCCACAGAGTTTACTATAATTGAGTTTGAGTTGTGAGATGGGGCGTAGAGTATATTATACATGTACTTATCTGAGAAGATAAAGTCTAACCATACGCAGTCTTTACAAAAGGCAGCACTTTCTCCTCAGTTACTTCAATTAAGACCCTGAGTGTTGGTCCAGTTGGAATTTGAACCAGCGACCTCCAACTTTGCAGACTGGCACATATTGAATTGAGCTAAATGGGTGGAGGTTAATAGAGCAGTAGAAAAACACTTTTTGTGCTGATAAGTAAAATGACATACTGTGGGACAACCTACCTTTTCTGTCCTGTAACTTCTCCAGGTGTTGTTGCTCTTTCAAGTAACAAACCTTTTTGCAAAGAAACTACTTGTGATACCTAAAATGTTTAAAAGAGAGACGTTTAGCTGATGCATTGTACAACTTACAACAACCATCATTATATTCATTTTACTTACATTGTGTGGCAACACCACTTAAGGCCACGATCATGCATTATTATTGAGCCTTTTCACTCCCATGGTTAACAGCTAAGGAAATTAACATTAAATAGAACAAAAGAAAGTACCGGTAAAAAAAAAAAAACAAGGAAAAGTTCAACTTCCACATGACTTGCTTGAGACAACAATATGGCCACAATTCCACTGTTTTGGGACACCAATGTGGTGGACATTTCTAAGTGAAAACACTCTAAACAGCAGTAAAATTAACCTGGCCAGCTGGGGGTCAATTTAATAAAACTTTTACACGTGTAATTTACAAGGTTAGTGTAGCCATTGTTTTAGGGTCTTTGAACAATAGCTACACTTGTAAATTACACGTGTAAAAGTCTTATTAAATGACCCCTACCTAAAATTTTAGAAACAGACATGCTACATAAGAGACATACATGTAATGATTAACTAACACCACCGTTGTCTATGTCTTCTTCTTCTTGACTCAGTTTTAAGGTTCTATAATCAATGGTTTTCTAAAACAGTGGCATACATGCAGTACACACAAACCTGGGCTTGGGTACATGACTGTATTGTACAATTTTTTTCTGGGGTTCTTTTTGATCAACTATGTCAAGGAAATGTGTTTGAAAAGCAAAGCTTTGCATTGATAATGCAGAAAAGCAAACAAACACCTGTCAAACATTAATCAGAGTGAACTCACTGGGAACGGTAGGGTGATAGTAAACAAGGCACCATCTTTTGTCAACACATCAATGCAGTCTTCTTGAACAACACATAGGCTTTGTGATGCATCACCTACTGTGAAACAAAAAACCTTTAATAATAAATTCATAAATAGGTAAGTAATAACTTTGTACAGCTCACATTTTCCCGGTATGATGTGCTAGAGTGCATGTATTATTATGCTCCTTTAAATTTAATCTATAAAAAGTACAAAAGAGAAAGTATGAAAGAGAGGAAATGTGCATTAATTTATTCCAAAAGAACAAGGAAAATTGCACTGTGCCTAGAAAATATGCTCTCTCTTTAGCCTAAAATTTGAAACAGGTTCTTTTTTCTTCTAAAATCAATAAAAAAATTCTGTACACTTGGTCAAAGATGATAAGTTAACATTCAGGATCCTCTTCCAAGACCTGTAGGTGCCTTATCACTCAAACTGCAAAGCTAATTTAGTATGCAGACTTTATGTACATGTAAGGAAAGAACTACCACTTAATACTTGATTACTTAGCTTCAATGTATTTTTTCCTTCAGAAAATAACAAAAACTACCTAAGAACCTAAACAGTCTAAATTTGTTTTAATTACCATTTATGTACATGGTAAGGACCTGTTTTGGCTAATTAGCTTAGTAGGAAAAGGCAAGTTCTTATCAGCAGGTTATCACAGCTGTATTATTCATTATCAAACAAATAACTCTAACGTTACCAGTATCGATATTTTCCTTTGCTGGATTGGAACAATCCGAAGGAAGATCAAAGGTGCACCACAAGCAATCCAGTACTGGTTTCTTGGCTGTGTAACATTTTTGAATTGTCCTCACTTTCTGAGATTTGCCACAACTCCACACAACAGTGTTGTTTTGCACAAATAACTGCATGTAAAGAGTGAACAAGATTTGGTGAACATGCACTTGTCCCAAGGAAAAAAAATTGTAGAATTTTTTTTGTGTGTGTTTTTTTTTTCAAGGAAGTGCTCTGAGCTCGAGTCTGTGAAATCCGGGGTGCCCAGGATACATGTATGATTTCTATGACTAAAACTTTCTAATAGATTACTTAAGTGTGACGTCATACAATTTAAATTTCTGAAATTACAGGATTATGTTCTTTCAGAATATCCTGACAAATCCCATAAATTCAGAAGTTTAATCTTTTTGACATCATCACTTTAGAACTCTATTACCCAGGAGTGAACGTTAGGCACCATGGGCCCAACAGGCACTGCAAGATTCATTATTTTGTTTGCAAAAATCCAGTAACACATGTTCACTGTAACTCTATGTATGGGGTACAAGACATGGATAAGCTTCTCTAATCAACAATGGCAAAAACAAAAGTTTCAATGGTACTGAGACACAAGGGAGTTTAATTTAAGCAAAGACTTTTTTGAAAGACAAATTTCAATTGAAAGTGGAATTATTTTTTTGCATTAATAATAATATTATTTGAAGGAAGATCATCGCAGTTATATACGCAACTGCATAAGTTGCATATATAACCGCGATGATCTTCCTTCAAATAATTCTTCACTCCACAGTACACATGTATGATTTTCAGATGTTCATAATTTCATCATCATCCTTTCATGGGTTTATAATGAACCAATTCAACGACCTGCTCCCAGTTGGCTTGTTAGCTTAATTGGTAGAGCACTGCAATGGTATCGCAGCTAGGTCAAGGGTTTGAATCCCGTACAAGCCTTTAAGTACCTTGATATGTTAATAAATTCTCTCAACTGAGGACAAGTATGGAAGTCAGTCTGGAGAAATTTGTACATGTATTTGGATATGGAGGCTTAAAAGATTAACTGAATAAATTTTGCTTTACAAATAAAAGCCAAAAAAAAAACCCCTGAAAAAATACATTTACTCTAAAAAATGCTCTGTATAGTATTGCATGCACAAGTACAGTGTACCTCTTCATAGCAATCTGGATTTTCCTTTACTGATTGTAACTTCCACTTGGAACCCTAGAAAATAATACAAAAATGTCAAACAGGAACAACAAAATACCCAGCCATAGCATGTACTGTACACCTTATCGTACTTCATACATGTAATCAAGTCAAACACTGTCAACTTCACATACAGTACTGTACATGAATGCAATGAGCACAAAAACAGTACATGTACAGGATACATATCATTCAAAATAAATGAAGCCCTACAATCCTAGCCACAATAATACGAACATAAAATAGCTTTGCTGGAATTGAATCACTTTAGGACAGTGGAATCTATGAGTGCTTTCCATTTGTCAGAACTGACCAGCCAGACTATTTCTGTCGAACACTGTATTGAGATTTTCACTTTTGATCAAAACTATCCAGCCAAATCAGTCAAATCCTAAACTAGTATGCATGAAGCAGATAATTTTTCAAAAAACCTACTTCATTTGCTAACT
>BOPM01000120.1:148688-178199 GCA_022179025.1 Porites australiensis
AAAGCAAATGACTCTCGCATTAACATAATGTTTATAATAAACCGGCTTGTTTTCTACTTTTATTTCTTTGTTATTCCAGATTATGGTTTTCCAGTCTTCTTCAAGCCACTACATGTATCTTGCCTAAGGTGGAGAGTGGACAAAAAAACCTGCTGGCTTGTACATGTAAGTTTTAGAAATATTGTAGGATTATTTCACAGTGTACATACATGTAGGTACTTCGAAGTTTGAAAGAGTACAACAAGTCAGAGTACATTAGCTCTCATAGTGACACCCTTCAGCCTGCTATTAGTAATTTAGTGTACCTGACAGCAATTTGTGTTTCTTGCCAAATCTGACTAAGGCACACTTCTGGCAACAGTGGCTGAAAGCTATCCCAAGATGATTCTTCTCTGCTTGAGGAACATGATGTTGGAGGAGAACGAACAAGAAGAGGAGATCTGAGGCTAATTCCCAAGGGAGAATCTGCTGAATCAATGTACATGTATGTAATGTGTGTATTAATTATACTTTAAAATGATAATCATGACGGATACACTGTACTTAAATGACGAATATTTAAAAGCAAAAAAGTTCTCTGATCTCTTAGTTATTATAAACTTATTGAAGGGTCGAGAAAAATCACGTCTAAGGTTACAAGGATTAGTTCTTTGTACAGCAGTGGACACCAAGCACGATCATGGATGATCACAGGTGTCTGTCATCTCAGCCATACCTTTATGACACAGGAGCTCGCATCTGTTGGAAAGTGTATTTTTGTTGGCTAGCGACAGTGCTTCATGCTATAATAAAACTTGTTGATTGTATACAATAAATACAAAACATTTTCTCACTAACCAATGGCAGGAGACAAAATCATTGTCCTGTTGTGAGACATGTGACTCAGCAGAGGTGACATTAAACGAATTGGAGTTGGAGATTGCACATGAGCCCTGATGGCAGAAGTGGGTGTGTAGGGTCTGAAAGGAGAGAAGGACTGGGTAGGAGTTGAGACAGACAGACGTGAATGGGCGCCAGCACTAAGCACTGACATTGGAAGGTGAAGAATGTTACTGAATGGTAACTCTGGGGGATGGTCTGAGTGTGTTGGAGATGCTGGACAATCCTATCAAGCAAAAGAAAAGAAGGTTTACAGTTAAATTTTTTTTTATACACACCTACAATCCTGGACAAAAGTCCTTGGGACAGTACCGCAATATTCATATTTTTCTATCATTTTATTTTCTCGGTTTCCTCTTAAAACTGTGCATCCTTATCGCAATTTTGTTGCAGTTCTCCCTCCGCCAATCCTATACAAAGTTGAAACTCAGAAAAATTCTGGATACACGCGTCCAACATTGTTTGTGGGGTGAGGGGAGGGGTTGGACCTATGTGAATTGGAAAACACCCCAGAAACGCAAAATTGTCCCAAGACTTTTATCCATGATTGTAGTCCTACACTATACAGCTGTACAAGTATGTAAAAACAGAAACCTCTCTTATTATCCAATAATTATTTTGACCATCCAAAGGGCAGGCCGCAGGCACCCTTTTCCTGACACTAATAGACCTTTCCACAGTTTACTTTAACTTTTGACTTGGACTCGATACTCAGTTTGGGAAAATCCGTCAAGTCCTCTAGAAAGGGCACAATTGCCAAGTTTAAAAGTAAAAGTGAAAGTGGAAACTTATGAAGATATGTTTCCCCTCGATCAAAGTCAGGAAATTTTTATATACATTTGAATGGCAGGGAGGAGAACAAAACTCTCCCAAACCCCACCCCCTCCCCACCAACAGTGTACAAATGTCTGTAAATTTTCACAACTTTGCGAAGCTACATCTTTGTTCACTTTTAAACTTGGCAATTTTACTTATTTTAAGGTGATTCCCTAGTAAAAGAACCTAACATAGATTGTAGATGAAACTTGGTACACTGATGTAACAAGTCAAGAAGATGATAAAAAGGTAATAAAAAGTGGGGGTCATCGTGCTCGTTTTGACGTCACAATGCTGACAAATACGGCTATTTTGGACCCTTGGACAAAACCGTGCGCAGCCCAAAACTAGACAAAAAGGAAAGATTTTTTCAATGATGCATGTGGTATCGCACAGAATTTGAACCTTTAATGTATTGTTTATCCACTTACGTACTAGAAAAATGCCTTTTAATGCCCTTGTTTTTACTTTAAGCTCCAAAGTGGAATTAAACTGGACATGCGCTATTCGACACGTGATAGCTCAATCCGTACAATTTAGTAAAATTGCCAAAAAACTGACCATAGATTTGAGCCAATTTTTTTCTCACCTAAAGGAAGCAAAATCCGTTTTTACAGAATTTACATCGAGATATCACATTTAGGACACAATGTGATAAAGAAAGCGTTTAAATGAAAATCAAAGTGAATAAGCACAAATTAAACATTCACTATCGAGGTTCTCGGTGAGGAAGTCGAACTCAGCAACACGCGTACTGCTTACGTTATGCACATTCCCACCACATTGAGTCTCACCTCGGCAAGAAACAACCGCAACCAAAAATTTGAATAGCGTTTCTCTTTGGTCAACTTGTTACTTCACGAGCTCTTTTTTACGGAGGCCATCTTGTTATGCGCAGTAAGAGATGCACAGTGCAAAACCAGGGAATCACCTTAAAGCACTCTTCCCAGAGTTTTTACCTGACAGGTCCTTTTCAAAGGTTGAAAAACCATGGAAACAAGGCTGTGCTCTAAGTAAGGGAGCCCAGTGCACTGAAACTGTAGAATCTAAGATGCCCAGCATATGATTTGTTTGAAACAGTAGGATTTTCTAGTCACCCAAAAGCAAAAGTTAGATGCCAGGGGACATTGTGCTCTGCTGGAGCACAGCCCTGTGTGGAAGGGTCTTTTTATGCACAGATTCAAAACTTTGGTACTGCGTGTATATTACGACACGGATGTCACTAAGGTTTCAAGTTGCTGGAAAAATACAGCAAGTACATTGTAGGCAGGAAATCAAATGGCTAGGGATTTCCCGGTGTTGACGCCATATGTGGGTTGCGTTTGTTCTTGGTTCTCTCCCTTGCTCCGAGAGGTTTTTCTCCGGGTACTTCGGTTTTCCCCTCTCCTCAAAAACCAACATTTCCAAATTCCAATTCGACCAGGAATCAGGTAGACGAAGAACCACTGTGTGGATGTGCTACCCGCAAATCATTATTTCTTTCTTTCTTTCTTTATTTTGGTTCCATTTTTTCTTCTATTTTCCTATGAAAGTAGCCAAGGGCCACGTTCATAATAACCAGGAGAAATCCCCGGCCCCCTGCTCTTAATGACAGCCTTGTTAATAAGAGAAACATTGATTCTTGAAATAAAACTTTTATTGAGAAAGCTTACCTCAGGTTTGGCTTTGGTTACTTCCCATACAGAATGTAAGCCAATGACTGAATCGTAAGTCATGACTAATGCAGGATCACTGCATGTAAACACCACACTTACAGCTGGGTCACAAATGTAGCATACTTTGCCTTGAACTTTACATGTGACTGGCCTTGGTTCATCCAAAGGATGCAAGACACTGAATATTGTAGGAACATCCCTGTGGTGAATAATTATTATAGTTACTTACTGGCTGTTATTAGCATACCATTAATTAACTTAGGTTCATCAATATTCTTGGCAGGATCACCACAATGGCATGTGGCACCAATCAGCGTGTGGGTTCTGTAACTTCCCGCCGAATTTATAGTAATGAGCAAGAGTTGTGACGATGGGGCCTAGAGTTTACTGTACATGTACTTACCCAAGAAGACTAGAAACTCTAACAATATGCAGTCTTTACGAAGGCAGCACTTTATTCCCAGATACTTAAGGTCCAGTTGGAATTTGAACCAGTGACCTCCAACTCGGCAGACTGGCACATATCGAATTGAGCTAACTGAGTGGTAGTTAATAGAGCAGTAGGGAAACACTTTTTGTGATGATACGTAAAATGACATACTGTAGGACAACCTACCTTTTCTGTCCTGTAACTTCTCCAGGTGTTGTTGCTCTTTCAAGTAACAAACCTTTTTGCAACGCAACTACTTGTGATACCTAAAATGTTGAAAAGAGAGAAGTTTAGCTGACCGAGTGCATTGTACAACTTACAACAACCATAATTATATTCATTTTACTTACATTGTGTGGCAACACCGCTTAAGGCTGCGACCATGCATTATTATAGAGCCTTTTCTCTCACACGGTTAACAGCTAAGCAAATTAATATTAAATAGAACAAAAGAAAGTACCGGTAAAAAAAAAAAACAGGAAAAAGTTCAACTTCCACAGGACTTGCTTGAGACAACAATATGGCCACAATTTCACTATTTTGGGACACCAATGTACCGGACTTTTCTAAGTGAAAACAGTCTACACAGCAGTGAAATTAATCTGGCCAGGGGACAATTTAATAAAACTTTTACACATGTAATTTACAAGGTTAGTGTAGCCATTGTTTTAGAGTCTGAGAACAATAGCTACACTTGTAAATTACACCGTACCGCTAAAAGTCTTATTAAATTGACCTCTGCCTAAAATTTTAGAAACAGACATGCTGCATGAGAGACATACACGTAATGATTAACTAACACCACTGTCGTCTATGTAGTCTTCTTCTTCTTGACTCAGTTTTAAGGTTCTATAATCAATGGTTTTCTAAAACAGTGGCATACATGAAGTACAAACAAACCTGGGCTTGGGTACATCACTGTATTATAAATTTTTTTCCTGCGGTTCTTTTTGATCAACTAAGTCAAGGAAATGTGTTTGAAAAGCAAACAAACACCTGTCAAACATTAATCAGAGTGAACTCACTGGGAACGGTAGGGTGATAGTAAACAAGGCACCATCTTTTGTCAACACATCAATGCAGTCTTCTTGAACAACACATAGGCTTTGTGATGCATCACCTACTGTGAAACAAACAAACCTTTAATAATAAATTCATAAATAGGTAAGTAATAACTTTGTACAGCTCACATTTTCCCGGTACGATGTGCTAGAGGGCATGTATTATTATGCTCCTTTAAATCTAATCTATAATTTAGTACAAAAGAGAAGGTATGAAAGAGAGGAAATGTGCATTAATTTATTCCAAAAGAACAAGGAAAATTGCACTGTGCCTAGAAAATATGCTCTCTCTTTAGCCTAAAATTTGAAACAGGTTCTTTTTTCTTCTAAAATCAATAAAAAAAAATTCTGTACACTTGGTCAAATATGATAAGTTAACATTCAGGATCCTCTTCCAAGACCTGTAGGTGCCTTATCACTCCAACTGCAAAGCTAATTTAGTATGGAGACTTTATGTACATGTAAGGAAAGAACTACCACTAAATACTCGATTACTTAGCTACAATGTATTTTTTCTTCCGAAAATTAAAAAAACCTATCTAGGAACCTAAACAGTCTAAATTTGTTTTAATTACATTTATGTACATGGTAAGGACCTGTTTTGGCTACCGGTAATTAACTTAATAGGAAAATGCAAGTTCTTATCAGCAGGTTATCACAGCTGTATTTTTAATTATCAAACAAATAACTCTAACGTTACCAGTATCAATATTTTCCTTTGCTGGATTGGAACAATCAGAAGGGAGATCAAAGGTGCACCATAAGCAATCCAGTACTGGTTTCTTGGCAGTGTAACATTTTTGAATTGTCCTCACTTTCTGAGATTTCCCACAACTCCACACAACAGTGTTGTTTTGCACAAATAACTGCATGTAAAGAGTGAACAAGATTTGGTGAACATGCACTTGTCCCAAGTAAAAAATTGTAGAATTTTGTTTTTGTTTGTTTGTTTTTTCAAGGAAGTGCTCTGAGCTTGAGTCTGTAAAATCTAGGGTGCCCTGCATAACTATGATTTCTATGACTAAAACTTTCTGATAGACTACTAAAGTGAGATGTCATAACAATTTCAAGTTCTGAAATTATAGGATTATGTTCTTTCAGAATATCCTGACAAATGCCATAAATTCAGAAATTTAATCTTTATGACATCATCACTTTAGAACTCTATTACCCAGGGGTAAAAGTTAGGCACCATGGGGCCAACAGGCAGTGCAAGAATACAGCCTCAAAATTCATTATTTTGTTCGCAAAAATCCAGTAGTACATGTTCACTGTAACTCTATGTATGTGGTACAAGAGAGGGATATGCCTCTTTAATCAACAATGGCAAAAACAAAAGTTTCAATGGTACTGAGACACAAGGGAGTTTAATTTAAGCAAAGACTTTTTTGAAAGACAAATTTCAGTTGAAAGTGGAATTATTTTTTTGAATTAACAATATTATTTGAAGGAAGATCATCGCAGTTATATACGCAACTGCATAAGTTGCGTATATAACTGCGATGATCTTCCTTCAAATAATTCTTCACTCCACCGTACACATGTATGATTTTCATATGTTCATAATTTCATCATCATCCTTTCATGGGTTTATAATGAACCAATTCAACGACCTGCTCCCAGTTGGCTTGTTAGCTTAATTGGTAGAGCACCGCAATGGTATCGCAGCTAGGTCAAGGGTTTGAATCCCGTACAAGCCTTTAAGTACCTTGATATGTTAACAAATTCTCTCAACTGATTTGTTAAGGAAAAGTATGGAAGTCTGACTGGAGAAATTTGTACATGTATTTGGATATTGAGGCTTAAAAGATTAACTGAATAAATTTTGCTTTACAAATAAAAGCCAAAAAAAAAAACCCTGAAAAAATACATAACTCTAAAAAATGCTCTATATAGTATTACATGCACAAGTACAGTGTACCTCTTCATAGCAATCTGGATTTTCCTTTACTGATTGTAACTTCCACTTGATACCCTAGAAAATAACACAAAAATATCAAACAGGAACAACAAAATACCCTGCCATAGCACTGTACACCTTATCGTACTTCATACATGTAATCAAGTCAAACACTGTCAACTTCACATACAGTACTGTACATGAATGCAATGAGCACATAAACAGTACATGTACAGGATACACATCATTCAAAATAAATGAAGCCCTACAATCCTAGCCACAATAATACAAACATAAAATAGCTTTGCTGGAATTGAATCACTTCAGGACAGTGGAATCTCTGAGTGCTTTCCATTTGTCAGAACTGACCAGCCAGACCATTTCTGTCGTACACTGTATTGAGATTTTCACTTTTGATCAAAACTATCCAGCCAAATCAGTCAAATCCTAAACTAGTATGCATGAAGCAGATAATTTTTTAAAAAACCTACTTCATTTGCTAACTGACTTGAGCAGCAATGGTCCAGCTGGCCAGTTCTGACAAATGGAAAACATGCCTTTACACTTTATATTTGGTTTACTTTTATACCAGCATGTTTCGCATGTGTATTTCTAGTGTAATTTGCTTGTAATATTGCTTACTTGCATGCAAGAAACATGCATGTACTGCTGCAATTACTTTGGCCTGTACTGTTCATGTATGTCCTGCAGTTCCCTCGCAACAAAACCATGACAATAAACTTGGTCCTTTCTCCTAAGGTTCATAACAACATTAAAAAAATTCACCGTCCTCCGCCAAAGAAGCAACCACCACAATATGCAAAACTTTTTGGTATCAACTTTTAATATCAATATGATTTACAGAAATCATGTTGAAAACAAAAATGCTCTTACAGCGGTGTTAAGTCTTGCTTCTTGGAGATCACAAAATGTAGATCAAGAAATGAGGAGGCGATCAATTCAACATGAAACAGGATTTACTCACTAAAGGTTTTTCACTTCCCACCTCTGAATATTTACTTTTCATTTGTTTCCAAATTTATTTAGTACACGTGTTAGCGATGACTGGAAATATGTCTGCGGTCGCAGGCTATACGCATGTTTTAATACACGAAAGTTCAAGGGCCTTGACTTCAGAGAAATTACGTCACTGCCAGACTTCAAAAAATTAATTTACATGGCAAGTCATTTCAGTCATTGCGAAATAAACCCCATGCTCACGACCAGTTAGTCTTTTGCGAATTAAGATTGTTCTTTTTTTTTCGACCACAGAAGTGTTCACTTTTGACCACAGAAGTGTTCACTTGTTCCAAATTAATCTACGCTTTCAAGCGATAGAATTTATGACAGACCCGTTCCGGAAAAGCTCTAAACGTAAGCTTTCTTCGCAAAACATGCCTAGCTTTGGTCATGCAACAATTCTTATTCCCAGTTTCCACAGTCTCCACTAGAAATGCCTAGGACCAAAACTGTCAGTTTGTGTACTAAATTAATACAAAGAAAAAAAGGCTTGCAGATTATGAGTCTTGTTGCTTACGCAAGCAAGACTAAAAAAAAACAAACACCTTCCAAATTTGGTCAATGCTGGCTGGTTAGAAAGCATTAGTTGGGAGAAAGGACACCATCAATAAAGTTTAAGGTTGTTAAACTAAAAGGACCAGTAAATATTAACCCTTACACCCGCTAGCCCGCCAACCCACCCCACCCCCCTACCCTCCACCCCACCCGGGGCATATCGGGGAATTTGCAGGAATTTTTAGTTATTGGAGGGATAAGCAGGCCGCAGGTAATGGGGAATTTGAGGACTTTTGCATGCCATCCAAGATCAGCAGGGGAGCTGAACCGCGAAATAACTTTTCCATCTTCCACTATTAAAGTTGGAATGGGTGAAGAATCATAAAGTCAAAGAGGAACGGCGGAATTGAGTCTTACTCCCTTGTTGTGAAGAATACAATGAGAATTCTACGTGCCTGACTAATAGTCAAGCTGCTCAAAATTAAAACTTACAACAAAACAAAACAAAAATCAAGCTTACCGTTTTATTCGTAGATTCGGCGCCTTGTTTGGAACGCGAACCATCTTGGGTTTCACAAGGGCTTGCTGCAAATGGATGCTGCGAGCAGAAAGCTTTACCAAACGGCTCAAAATTTTCAACTTTAGCAGAGCTTATAATCATCATGTCATCTTCAAACAACCTAGAAAAACGAAGCAAAATTGACGAGCTCTAGGCTTGAATACCTTCACGCGCTTTCACCCGCCATTTTCGCCTCCTGTGGTGACCAGTCTTTTTCGTTTCGAACAAAGCGCGGCTACAAGGTTAATTCACAGGCTTACCAGTTTGTTATAATGGCGGTTTTCAATCGGGAGCACGACTCAGCGGCGAAGCCGCAACAGCAAAAACGCTTATTTACTTTGCTCGCCCAACCAAAGCCGCCATGCTACGCCGGCTACTCTTGAGAAGGCTGAGAAAGCCTTTAAGATATTCACAAATTTCACCTAAATTCAAGCAAGCTAACGGTTACACTGTTATGAAATACTACAGCTGACTACAGGCACCCTCACCTGTATACAAACTGACGGTAGCGCGCGCAAATTTGTCACCATTTGAAATTTAACTGTGTCACGCGCGTATGTGTATTATTTCTAACTGTATTCGCACTAAAAAACACCCACAAAGAGGATTAACTGGTTCATTTCTGACTATTGTATTGGCTGTGACGCTTGAAAGAACTTTTTCTGCTAGTAATTAATGTACTCGCTTTCAAAGCAGCAGGAAACCAGCACGGTGCTAATGTCAAGGAAGGTAACCAGGATTAATTTTTTTTTGGTTGTCTGGGATTTAGGATTTTTGTCTAAGTCTTTATAAAGCTGCCTTCAAGCTCTTGTATAAGACTTTTTAAAGCGTTCTCCAAGCTCTTATATGATGATAATCGTAAGCTCATCTAACAGCATTTTATTTTCTTCACAGCTGTAGATATGATGCCATTCGGGGAACTGTTACCTGCACTAGAATTAGAGGTAAGCCTAGGCCTGACTGACAAAATATAATTTCTCGAACTGACAGCGTGTCCCAAGACTTGTGGTTCTAATTTTCAGGGATTTTTTTCATCTATTTCTAAATTGATAAAACTGTTCTCGTAAGAAATAGATATAATAAGTACCTAGTAAATGGCAAGGGTTTTTAAAAAGTTTATCTTTTTTTTGGTGTGTTTTATTTTGGATTTTTTTTAAGTTTCCCGTATGTGAAAAACTAAACCAGTTGCGCAGATGCGCAGATTGGGAATTACTGTGACGCTACTTTTGCATCATGGTGCAAATAATCCAAGACTGTAACACCATTTGATTTTTCACAAAAGAAGGGCTAAGCTGGAAATGTCTGGAAAGAATCGAATGTGTTGGTTGTAAACAGAGCGTACCAAAACTAAGCCTGGATTTGCGCCAATAGTCATATTTAAAAGATTATAGGCAACAAACAGGAGCACCCAACGTCAAGTTTTGGAAAATATCTGTTGGGAAGACTATTTAAGATCTAGAATTTTTGGAACATTTTTTTTAAAATTTCTTGCTTGCCTGCCTCTCCTAGGATTTCGAACATCTAAAAGATGGTATAATTGCCAAAGTCACCTGGAATTGTCCGGAGCCTTTTTTCTGGCTGAAATTTTCGAAAAGGTAAGTTTTGATTCCTATTATCAGTTTTCGGATCACTGGACTTTCAGCTAGGAAATTCGAACAGATGAAAAATTTTTAGGGGCTAAAAATATGCCTATATCTACCGAAAATTCTAAAATGCGTTCATGCGTTTTGAATTATATTCTCGTTGGGTGCCCCTGAACAAATTGTGGCCGAAAAGAACGGCTGCGAGCGAAAAATTTTCACCATGTTTAAATCAAGTGTGTCACGCACCCATGTTTACTGCTAATTGTATTCTCGCAAAGAAAGAATCGAGAAAGACTCGAGAAAGACAATCACACAAAACATAAAAAGCATGAAATTATTACTTATAAATGTTGCATTGGTTCTTAATCGATAGAAAATTTTCCTGATTCTTTGACACAGCACAAAACAAGCTAGTTTAAAGCGCGCGCATTTTTGGAATATGCCATATAAGGCTAGTTACACCTTTATTACGTCAAATAATTTGTGAATTTAGAGAATTAATTCGACTAAGATTTTTTAACGACTAAGTTGTGTTTACTTCGGAGCTGCGATTTTTTTTTATTTTTCGTGGAGATATTCGTTAAAGCGCGAACATGGCTGCCATCCGCAGGGAAGGTACTTAACTTCTTTTAGCTACTAATTTTCTAAAATTTAAAATTTTTTGCTAATACCAGTAAAAGTCTTAAGTTCTTCTGCGACCGGGAAGCAGGGTTCAGAGTCGGGGGCTAATCCAAACCCATGGGGCCGGATGGGCATACTACGGGGTTTGCGGGCATATTCCCCAAGAAAATGAAACCTGAAGTTTGTGTCTCCTGCTTAACAAACTTTTGCATTTTTTGAAGACAATAGTGTTTCTCACATTCTTTTGTGTTTTGATTATCGGCGTTCGACCTCAGTTTCAATCGGGTGTGATCGGTAAATTTTCGGTGTGATATTGTTTTACTTAGTAATGGTCTAGTGGGATAAGCTTCAGTCACGGCTTTTTGACCAGGGAGATCGCGCATTTAATTAAGCTTAATCAATTCAAGACTTCTGCGTAAAAGAACAACTTCGGTTATCGTAACTGGGAACTTTAAATTTTGTTTGCGCAGAAATTTGTCTAGTATATGCACAGGCAGACTACCCGCTGTTGGTGGGGGCCGTTGTTGATTGAAATATGAGCAACGATAATTAGGTGCATAAATATAATATCAGAATGACTGCATTTGCGCAAAGAAACTCAATAGCGATTGGTAACCAAAAGTTTACTCGAATTGTATCCTTCCTCTTACTAATTTTTGTCCTCTAACTTATATAGCCCTTCAACCCTTGCTATTCATGTATTTTTCTTTTTAATGCTGTTTCGTTTCACTATAGCCGAGGTACAGATAAATTCGACTGGAAAAAACAAACCAAGCTAGGAGCCACCTATATGTGTGTCACTGAAAATCTCAGTTGCGCGCGCAAATTTGTCAACATTTGAAATTTAACTGTGACATACGCGCGCATCTGTACTTCTAACTGTATTCACCAAACTTTGTGAAATGCGGGTAAACTAGTTTAAGAAATCAGTTCCATTTCTTAATTATTTGTAAAGCTCGGTTAAAAATTTGCCTCAACAATGAAAAAAGGCGAGGGAGCGTGTGCGTATTTTTGGAATATGCCATATATGGCAATTCAAAGCCTTTATGACGTCGAATACTTGGTGAGTGTAGTAACTTGACTGAGTTTTTTGTACGACCGAGTTGTCTTTATTTTCGGAGTTGTAATTTGCGATTTTTGAGGATATAACTTATTCACAAAACGGTACAATGGCTGGTATCAGGCAAGGTAGTTACATTGTTTTATCGGCCGTCCTCGAAATCATGATTCTGGTCGACAAACTCTTTGACAAGATTTTTTTTTAAGTCTTGCTAGCAATCATGATTTTTTCCACAGTTTCTCAGGTTAAACCTGGACAGATACATCATGGATTTATTTGACCAGGTTCAATCTGAAAAACTGACTAGGAACCAACTCCATTACCAAACGGTACGCTTTTTCTGACTGAAAAACAATATTTCTCTCAATGAAAACCAAGAGTTTGCATGAATTTATTGGGCTAAGCATTTATCTATCCTTAGGGGAAGAGCGAAGATTCCTTTAAAAGAAATTATAAATAGCAGAGAGTAAATAGTAAGGGCTTTATATATGGTAACATTTTTGGTGGTTTTTGTTTTGTCTGTTAAAATTATTTTCTCTCCCTGGATTTGGGGAAATTGCTTCCGTAACGTTATCAACCCATACCAATCACATTTTTTAACCAGTATGGGTTGAAATCGCCCAGCATTTTTATCTGGCTGTTTTTTTCGGTTATTTTTTATCAGTTACAATTTTACCCCAAAAATGATATTTCCAATGACGCTTTAGATCTAATAGCACTGGATTACCAATGCAGGCTATTCCTAATTAATTAATATTTGTATAACGGCATATGTAAATTAATTTTTCAACAGCTATAAAGGTTAAACCCGGATATAAAAATCCACTGTTTTATTGGGAAAGGAACGCTAATCAGCCAGGTAACGTGTCCTAAGTTGTCTTTTACATCTGTTTTTGACTATTTTTCCTTTCACTTGTTTTCTTTGCAAGCAAATATTTCCCAAGGCAATAGTTATTCACCTTAAGGCGTTTTGGTTTTTCCTCAGTTGATCATATCGAACCTGGGGAATTTAATCGGCCTTACTGGAACCCTCAAGGAGACATCCAGAGTTACTACGGCGTTCAGGTAACTGATTATTAGGGAGCTTAAGCAGCAGCGTTTTGAGCAACGGACGTCAACCGGAAGTGGACTTTTTGCATCATCTGGCAGTGGTTCTGTTGAAACTCTCGGGTAAATCCTCTTTATAAGAGAAAAGAAATTTAGAAATACAAATTTGTTAGCGTCAAGCCATATATATAGTGAGAAGGCCTCACTTCCGGTTGACGTGCGTCGCTCAAAAACGTCTTTGCTTAAGCTCCCTTAGTAAAGCGAAAACCTGGCCTGTAAACAATAATTAACCTAGCTTGTCCCCAGGGCTCTCTCCTCCCCCCTCCACCCCTCGCTCCGAAGGAAAGGGTAACAAAGGACAGTGGGAACAAGCTTGGTTTGTAAAAAGTAAGTTGGATAGACTTTTATATTTTCGTTGCTCTAAGATGAGGAAAGCCATTTCTTGGATATTGGATCTTTTATTATTTTCTCAGCTAGTAAAACAAGTCAAAGGTCTCTTTTAGTAAGCAAAATCAAAGGAAATCTTAAATTTGAGCTGGTAGGAAACTTAGCGCAAAGGCAAAAGAGATTTCCTGCCCTGCAAAATTATCAAACTTTTTATCTTAAGAAGACATAAACCGAGATTATTATATGGCTGACTGTGGGGTATTGTAAAAGTTGTCTTCGTGAAACTTCATAAGTATGGAATATTTTTTTCTAGCCCTTTCCCGTTCAGTACCAACAGTTCCCGTATAATCCTGCAGTTCACCAAGGTTGGGCTGGCGGAATTCAACTGCAGCCAGGTCATGCCCCATTTATGTAAGTTTTTACTTTTTACGCACCTATCCATAAGCCTTTTATGCCAAAATGACTTCCACGTTCTGCTGTTGTCAGGTAAACATTAATGGTTAATCTATGGTGTTGGCTCAGACAGAAACAAATTGTTCACATAAATAATGCTTTCATCAGTTTTCATGTTAGCTCCATATTAGTGCTATCATCAGTTTTCCTGTTTGCTCCATATTAGTGCTATCATCAGTTTTCATGTTAGCTCCATATTAGTGCTATCATCAGTTTTCATGCTAGCTCCATATTAGTGCTATCATCAGTTTTCATGTTAGCTCCATATTATTTTGTCCCACAGTCAACCATACTGGACAACGACTGCAGCACAACAACAATATGCAGCTCAACAGCAATTTGCCGCAATGCACGCTCAGCAATATGCAACACAGCATCAGCAAGTTGCGACACAATATCAGTGTGCGAATCAACATCAGCAAGTCGCTACACAATATCAGTGTGAGGAACAATATCAACAGGTTGCGACCCAACAGCAGCAAGCTGTCATTGCGACAAAACAGCAGAAAGATGCGACACAACCGAAGAAAGTTGCGACAAAACATCAACAAGGTGCGAAACAACAGGGAGATGAGGAAAAACAACGAGAAGAAAAGACCGGCAAGACCAAGACTATTCAGGAACGTCTTGAGTAGGTTTTAGTTTGTAGCTGACAGATCATGCTAGCGAATTTATCTCAACGTCAGCGCAGTTTAACTGCTTAAAGTGTAAATGGAATTTTGTGGCAAAGATCACCTCCACTTTTTTATGAAACAAATATCTCAATTCTTTGAATCATTTGTGCAAAACTTGATAAGCATACATTTGACTTTAGGTTCCATTTCTGGCCATTTAAGAGGGTTTGATTTGATAATCAATCTAAGTAATTTTCACCCTTTGCCATTCCGCTTGCGTGCGATGAAACCAAACACATGCGCACAAACGGTAGCAATCTCGTCACCAGAACCTTTGGATCTTACGGCTGCCGGCCTGTGGGGGTGAGAATGAGACGGTAGATAACCAAGCCTAATGTATTTGATCTGCTTTTTACTCAGAGAAATGAAAGAAACTCTGGATAAAGAAAGAGAGGAATTCTCCCTGAAATTGAAACGGCAAACAAGAAGAGTCACTGATCTTGAAATCAAAGACAAGCATCAACAAAAAGAGGTAAGATAGGAGTCAAGTTCTGTAGCGATAAATAGAGAACCAACCATAGTCTTGTGACAGGGCACCCTGAGAGAAGTAGATGATATTGCTTTATGTCAAAAAATAAATGCATTTTTAACATTACTCATATGCTCCTGTGGAGTCACGAAGAAGATATCAAACAAACAAACAAACAAAAAATTCTCTTCTTGCAGGTTGAACTGTTTTTTTCTTTTAATAACGAATATTATACAGACTCAAAAAAAGAAGCCAACATTAATGGAGAACCAGTTTCTCCTAGGAAAACCTAGATTAAGCAACAGGAAGAAAGCAGTGCTCGGAAATACTTGTTTTCCATTTTCTTAATGTAAGTTATTTCTTATACATTTCACGCAGATCAAGGAACAGACAAAAGCAAGAGAGCTTGCCGAGGACACGTAAGACTTTTTTCAATGTCGTACTGTTATTTCGATTCAGTAGTGGAAACAATTTTATAATTATGTGAGAACATGTCCGAGAATCGTCCATGCTGACATCAGGGATATTTTTCTTTCTGTTGTTACAATTAAAATTGAAGGTGGAAGAAAATCGAGGAAGAGAAAAATGCTTTGGATGCCATGAGGCTTTCATTGGAGAAGGAAGGCGGCAAGATAAACCGAGTTCTCTTGGTATGATCTACTTTCTTCTCATTCCTTAAAACGTTTTAAAACAAATTTGTAGTCTCCCTCGCAGCCATTTTTAGTGTAGTCACGCAACACTTCTCCCCACAAACGAATACATGTACCAGTTATGAGGCATCGATTGATTATAAGAAAGTTTCAAGGTAATTTATAAGTTCATTAATTTCTTAGAAAACGGAACGCGACCTTTCTAAAGCACAGGAGAGGATCCTTAAATTGGAAGCTGATGATGACGCTCTAAGGAGCTATCTCAAGAAACTCAAAGATGAATTATCTCAGGAATTTGTCGCACTTCGCGTCACTTATAATGAGGTGAGTAGAAGTTATATAAACTAAATTAATTAACTAAAGGAACCCACCAGCCCCCCCGCCCAAAAAGAGACCTTACCGGTACTTACTATACTACTAGGATGTGCATTTATAAAAAAAAGCGAGGAAAGGTTTAACTTAAACCCCGACCACGTGACTAGAAAATCTGCCTAAAAGGGGCCAAGAATTATAAAGGACACCTCTTGTATTCGTTCGCTTATTTGTTGATTTTGTGTCTTTTTTTTCCCTTTTTTCGATGCAAAGTTGCAAGAACGACTGCGAGTTGACGAACTGTAAGTGTTTTATCTTTTAGTTTGCTTTGAGAAATTGTAACTTTTCAACCAAATTTTCAGGAGTACTTCCCTATTCAGTGAGAACCTGCAATGAAGGCTTTTCTGACGGATACGAGGTAGAAATTGGCCAGAAATGTATAAGAGTCAAAGTTAACTTTAGAATAAAAGTATTTAAAGGAAAAAAGGAAAACTTTAACAAAATTGACACCAGGAAAAACTAAAAACTGACTTCCTATCTGAGTAAATTACTCATGTCCCATGCAGTTTATTGGCTTTTAGACATATTCATTTTTAGATAGATACCTAAAAGATTTAATTCCTCCTTCATAACGTTACCTTAGCTTTCACAAAAGGCACGACAATAATTGATTATTTCGTTACTAAGAGAAATGTTTCATTTTAGCGCCGCTTCAAAGACCATACATGGACTCGAAGATGAGGTATCTTGTCTCTCGTTTCAACACTTTGAATATTTCTTCTTTTTAAATGCAATTGAAATGTTTTATAGAAAAAGCCTCAATCAACAGATACACCTTTTCTTCTTTGAAATGGTCTCCGTCGTCGCTTTTCTACAGAAGTTACGGTTGTAGTATACTTGTCAACAAATTACTTTAGAGTACTCCACAATGAAAAGAACAGTTAGCATACATTAGCATACATTAGCATACATTAACATATTATAGCAAAACAGAAGAAGTTTGGAACCGCAGCAGGATTAACTCAGTTGGTAGGGTTCTTGACTTTAAAGCGGGATGCCGCGGCTGCGATTCCTCGGCCCAGACTAATACTCAGGGTCTTAAAATAACTGAGAAATTAAGCTACCGTCTCTCTTAGCACTGCAAGGGGCTGGACCCTCGTATGGTTCGGATAACCATGGCGGCGGCGGTCCCGTTTCCAGTAGAAGACCTAAAAATAGTTTCCCCAATGAGTACTTTTGTGCTAAATACATTGACATTCAAAAAAGCGCATTTCTATTTTTATTCTTTTCGCCTTTAGTATGAAATGCTAACGAAAGCTTTTAAACTTGCAGGTCGCCTATTACAAATCGTCTTACCAGAAAACCACCGAAGAGTAAGTAAAACGTAATAAACACTTTGAAGGCACATGTCAGACAATCGCGTAAGGAATACCTTAAATTCCCGCTATAACCCCCTCCCCACTTACGAGCCCTCCCAGTCATAAGCCCATCACCTGGAAACAAAAATATAATTTCGATTATGCCCCCCCCTACACACAAACACACAGATATAGGTCCCCCTCTGGCCACACGCACACACACACACACATATTGGTCCACCTCTGGTTCGGTTTGAAATGAATTTGATTCATAATGACTTTTTAAAGCTTAAGCTTAGACGGTATTATACGGTAAGTAGAAGTGGGACCAGCTGCTCAAATGACTATATAACAAAGAAGGAAAGGGTTTTTAATAGGATGCGAGGCGGCAGAGCGAGCGCGAGCGAAAAGTTGGACCGTAGGTCTAAATATGCCAGACTTGAGAATGTAAATAACTGATCTCCTTGGGAGGTGCGATCCGTAAAATAGTCTTTTTGCCTTAATGTGACAGTTTTATTTTGTACTTTTAAGAAAAAATAAAGCGTCGCGAGCGGATCAGGAGCTGACCAAAAGCATCGAAGCTCAGCCTGGGAACGAAAATGCAACAATTTATAATCTAAACAATAATGATATGATAATAGTAAATCTAGCAGGCTTTGCGTGGTTAATTCGAAGTTCACTCTGTACAGGTCATCACAATTTTATTGTCGTTTAACGATCGCGCACTTATTATATTTATGGTATCATTTTGTGACCATTCTTTTGTAACGGTTTTCATCCAGAATGAAGGAGACCCTCTGTTATATACGGCCGAAAAAAACGTCTTCCAAAGACTTGTTAGCATTTTTATAGCATACGTCGTGCAAGTTTTGTCTTTCTAAAATTAATAGTGTTTTAAATGATAGTATGTTTTTTTTATGTCATTCAGTTTAGGCATTGCTAATCAAGAGCAACGTTCCTTGGCCCAACGGTGTGAATTGTGGAAGAAAAGCTCTCAGGAAAAAGATTTGGTTTGTGAACGTGCAGAGAAAGACAAAGCCGTTCTTTCTAAGAAGATTCAGGTGAGAAGAATAATTACTTGATTTCTTTTTTGAAAGTGAAAAAGTATAGCCTTTATTTATGACTGTAAGTACATCCCTCTTAACATGGCTATGAAAAACTGGAAGCTAGTCAGATTAGTTTGCTCAACTCAGTCGGTAGGCCTCGCTTCTAAAAAACCTTTAAAAATTTGTAAGAGTTGACCACACATGGTTATTATTTGAAATCTTATCTACATTTAAGGAAGTTGTGGCAATCTTTTTCTCTGAATTGTCACAGATGAAGGATAAAACGTACCCGAACAAAGTATGAATAGACTTAATTTACGGTCACAGTATTTCGTTAGAAGAACATACTAGGTAAAAAAAAGGATGCTCGTTTATGATTGTAGATAAGTAATTGACCAATCAGAGCGCGTGCTTTACCTTATATTATAATTGATTGATACTTATTTCTAATTTTTCACACTTAAGTTTTTTCCCCTTCCTTTTTATTGATGGCATTATGAATGTTAGTATGTTATTTGTATTATTTTGTGGTTGTAAACAAAATAGAATCGAAATTTGTGTGGATGCTTGTGTTTTGTAGTTTTTTTTGAAAGTTATTTTTAAAGTTTTTTTTGTATTCCCTATTTAAGTGTGAAAAATTAATAAAATTAAAACTAAATTAATTGAAACTTACTTGCTCTTCGCATAGAGAGAAACAGCGATGTACAAACGGAGAATGATCACTTCATGAAACAGAGAAAAAATAAACAAGTTTACATTTGACACAAACGTCGATCGTAATCCAAACTTAATTCCTTCTCTTCTGTTTTATTCTCTAGTCTGAGATGGCAGCAAAGATTGAATTGCAAGAGTAAGTAACTCGCTTTGTCATCCTTGGCCGCGACCAAATACAGTTTACAGCAACTTTAGAAATCTTTTACGACGCGAAGTGGGTTGATTTAGACCCTTGATTATAGTCTGAACTAAGAGTGCATATTTTAAAAGAAAGTTATTGCCCTCTAGTCTCTGCGACATCAATGCTACAAATCGGCCACTTCTGGCTTTTTCTTAAACTTTTTGTGCAGTTAGATAACCGTTTCACGACTAAACTTCCTAAAGGGGACGATCGACTTACTAATGTTATTAAGACGAAAAGTAAAAATGACAATTATAGTATTTCTAGCACTCCAAAAGCTGAACTTTACCAGCGACGGCCTATCGGGGTCGTAATTACAAGGGCAGAGGTTTATGATCTTTAGTGAAACCAGCGTTTTGATTCAATTTACAACGTTGTCGATCATCGCAATATACTTAGAGTCAGTTTATCGAAGTGGTAAGCAAAGGCGGAAGAACTAAATCGTTCACAATGTGTGGTGACAAAATTGACGGTAACCAACAAAATTATTTTTCATGTATTGACTGATTTATTCTTCCGCTAGCTGACAAATGCGCACAAAAACGGGGGGGGGGGGGAAGGGGGTAGAAGTGTTGATATTTATAAAGAAATAGGCTAATCTTCGTGAACATAACAGTCCTAAATTTCGAAATAGTTACATGCATTTTATTCTCACATAAAATTAAAGGCCTTCGCTACCCAGATCTTACAGGTCTGTAAGTTTGACCGTTAGGGATCTGGGTGCGAGATGTTTCAAGACGAGTCCAAGTGTAAGGGTAACATGTAGGTAGGCATATTATTTATTTATTTTTTACTTTTTAACGTCTGTCGTTTTCAGAAATAATGAAACTCTCAAGGAGGAATTAGCTGCATTTAAGAAGCAAAACGCTCTGCTTATGCAAGAAGTTGAACTTCTCAAAGAACAGGTGGGTAAATACAAATTCGAAATTTGTACGTCTTAAATGTTTTTTTCGAAAGATTTTCTTCTGAGAATTTCTCCAGTTTAACATTATCTTATGATTTACAGGTTGAGTTGAGAAAAAAAAATTAAACAAACAATGTTTCAGACCGTACCGCGTTTTGAAAATTGTAGCAGTTGTAACATGGGTAAAGACATGGTACAAAACGTTTAGAATTATTGATTTAATTTGTTCTTTCCTTTTCAGAATTACAATCTGCGATATTATGGAGGAGTAATTGGAAAATTCCGAAAAGTGAAACGCTTCATTGGTGGGGGTTTACATGGAAAAGAAATTTTTCTTATGCCTGAAATCTTAGTTAAATCTACTGAGGAAAATGGCGATGACTGATCTGATCTGTTTTAAAATACTCGTATTTAGAAATAACTGGATTAGATTCTGTGCAAAGATTCTCACCGTAAATTCTAAAGCTATATTATGTATGGGGCGGGGAGGGGTGTATGTTTGTGTGTGTGTGTGTGTGGGGGGGGGAGGGGGGTGGGTCTGGTTGCAAGAGGGAAACGATATTGTTGTGACTGAAAACATACTATAGATAATGTTGCTGAGAAGGATGACAATGATTGATCTGTATAAAAAAAAAACTCCTATTTACCCATAACTGGATTAGATCCTGTGTAACGATTGTCATCAATAACTTACAAGCTATTTTTGGGACAGGGTGGTGGAGAGCAATAGGGAAAAGTTATTCTTGTGACGGAAAACTTTCTTTAGATACATCTGCGGGAATGAATGACAATAATTAATCGGTCTCATTCTTGTCAATAACTTCTGTGGATAAAATATTCTTAATCTTCAAATCCGTAAAAAAAAATCCGAATGTGTTTACCTTAATCTCACCCTGTCTTGACAGCGCGAGAGCTGGGTTTGAGGTTAACAAACTTGCTTGAAGGTAAACTAAGGAGCTAAGTTGAAGGGAATAATGACGTCAGGGGCGTGGCTGTACTTTCAAAATGGAGTTTGAGACAAAAAATTTGTATTCTCTCATTTTGCTTGGCTACGGCCGGTAAAACAATCAGTAAGAAAACAAAACAAAACAACAACAACAAAACAACAACAGAAAAGAAACCAACAGAAAAAAACCAACAAAAAACACAAAAAAAAAAAGAAAAAAAAAGAAATAAAAGTCATTAAAAAAACAAAACAAGAAACAAACAGAAGAACCCACAAAACAAAAAATAAATATTATTTTATTAAAAAAAAAAAAGAAAAAAGAAACAAAAAGAAACAAACGAACACCAAAAACAAAACAAAACAAAAATTTAAAAAAAATCCTAATAATAGAAAAAAGTTTCACTAGCTGTAGCTTTCACTCATTGTATAGGCCAACAACAGTTCCGGTGATGTTATCAAGTAAAAAAAACTCGCTTGCAAACAAAGATGGACAAATACCCCATTGCTCACTGAGTGTTTGTGCCATGTGCCATGTTTAAACGCTTCCTAATGATTACTTAGTTCTATTACACAATACAAAACGCTTGTCTCAATCACCGTTCTGAAAGTACAGTTACGGCCCTGACATTATTTAATCTAACTCCTTACGATCGTACATAACGGTTTTGTTTTTAATAACTCTTTTTTAGTTTTACTGTGTTCCACTGAAATAGTCAAAACTTTAGATTGACCTGTTCCTAAAACACTAAAGGCGCAAATAGAGTTTTAACAAAAAAAGCTGCAACGAGCAATAAAAATATAAAAGTAAACAACGACAAAAAAATACCAAACAAAAGAAAAAAGAAAGTAACGAAAAATAGCGACAAAAAAAATAAAATCAGTACTAAAAACCAACAAAAAAATCATAAAAACAAAAGAAAAACAGAAGAAAAAAAATTAAAAAACAAAAATAAATCGTTGTAGAACAAAATCAAACATAACAAACTTGTTTTTGCTCCCTTAGACGTTAATATTCTTAATATCCACACATATCCATAGATGTTTTCAAGGCGCAGATTTTTCTTCTTTTCTTAAAAAAGTACGAGTCCACACTTAGCGTATTGGCATCATTTTAACCTCTGAACAGAAAAACGCTAAACGAAAAAAATACGATGGAAAATCCAACAGGGCATGCCCTGTACGATGACTGTATGAGATCATCGACAAAAACGATAAGCCTACGTTTTCAAAAATCTCCACACTAGAGAGCGGTTATGAAAAAAAATCTTTTTTCGGTGACCTTTTTCATCAAATACGTGCATGTAGACTCTTTTGGTACTTCAGGCGAAACCGGAGGAAAAATTCTCTGTTTTCAAAGAAAATAGGATATGTGTGGACAGGGCTAATACTAGTTCGGACGATATTATCACGTTGTAAACATTAGCTCATAGTATCGTAGTATCGTAAGGATTTGTGTCATATTAAAAAGATGTAATGGAGTTTGAACTGGTGTCGTGTGTTTCTAGTTTTACCTTTGTTAAAAACACGATTGAAAGTTGTCGCAGTGCTCAATTGTTAAAAAGAATGAGCAACACTGTATATTATAACGATGTTCTCAACAAATGTTTATATATTACTTGTACAGCGCTGCTAAACAAGTAATGCTGCTGTGGTGAATAGTTGGATGAAGTTAGAGTTAAACTCTAACTGACAATTTTTTTAAGCACCATAACAAAACTAAAATGGCTATGCCTGGAAGGAGGATAGTGATGTCATACCAGGCACTTAATTGGAAAAAGGTCAAAAAGCTCTCCTGCAAATCAGTGCGTGATAATAGAATGTCTTCAAATGTCTTCCAATGGGGTACTTCGGAGAACAATGCAAACTACACCCCTCTCTTTAAGCTGTTGTCTTCTACAGATTAACTCGCTCGAATAGCGGCACAACATTGCTTGGAGGCGGTGAGAGGAAAAGAGCTTCATTTTCCTTTTGAAAGTCAGTAAGAAACGACAGAAAGAAAAGTCCATTAAAGCAAAGTGTCTCAACTAATTTTGTCCTCGATTGAAACTCAAAAAAAATATCATCATTATCTGCGGCTGTTGTGCTTGGTTTGCAGTCAGATGATAAGGCAACCATGTTGGTGGTCAATACAATAAACAATGTTTTGAAGAATTTACATGAAAACGGCTTTTAGTTCCCAGAGGAGATATTCAACAATTCTGTTCGTGATCACCAACATGGCCGCTGTGACGTCACGTGTAAACCAGCTATGCAAATCATTTGAATATGAGCAATGCCATATTCCTAATTGTTTTCAGTGGCCAAAACTTAACAACTCTGTTTGCACGTGGCTAAAAGTTTGACCACTTTCAAAGCTAACAAGAGGACAGGTCATTTTTTAAGCTGAGAAAACACCAAACCAATTCATCTTAAGATAGGACTGTTACCGAGCCAAAAAAATTAGTTAAAAAGTCGAACTCAGACCACCTCATCTATATATACTTACCAGTCAATGGTTTCTATTGTTTTTTCTATACATAAATGAGTGGAGCAGGCCCGTGTTTTGTTCCTGCCCAGCAAATTGTCTTAATGAGTCACCAACAATTCTTACCAGTGTGCACTTCGCCGTAAAAATCATCAATGCTTATCGCGTCGTGTCGCGTTGCAGTTCGATTTAGTGAAAGTCTCCTCCGATCCAGCAAAATAGCCCTTATGTATGTTTGCGTCAGACACCATCTTCTTCATGTGAGCCTGCCGTGCTTTTCGGTGGTTTCGTGCGCGCGTACTATTACACTTTTCAATCATGAGCCTAAACTGATTGTTACCCGAGTAAACGATTAAAAAAAATTGGTCCCGGTTTTTCTGTAGTGTACATGGGACTTCCAGTGTCAGTAAAATAATTTCCTTTTTTATCTATTGAACAAAACAAATTACTGAACGATAGCAAAGTACTTGTATATTTTTGTCAGACAAAACTCATCAATTCAAATTTTTATGCTGACGTCAGTTTTATAAAAATACAAAAAATTGCATTGAACCTGTTCTTACTCTATTATTCATTCTATTATTATTGTTATTACTTTTAGACAAGTTTTGAATGCATCTAAGGTTTTCTTACAACCTGGTTATCCAATGGCAATGAGTCCCATACGGATAAAGGTTTATGTTCGTCTGCCAGCTGCAGGCGATACATCTGTTTCACTAGAGAGCAGGCTCTTAGCAAATATTTTGCAACCTGTTGCATTGTGCAAAATATAACAAATACCTTTGGAGTGCAGATTTCAGGTACGCACGCCAGGTAACCTAGCCTATGCCAAGTTCTCTGATAGTAGGGACGTCGCGAAATTAGGACGCGCGTGATCTGGGGAAGGGGGCGGTACCCACCGCGGTCAATCTTCTGAGGTGTTTCTTTGTTTATTTGGCGGGATTTCATGTACCAGAAAGTGGAAGCATGGCCAAAAACGTAACTATCTTTTCATTTTTGACTATTGACTAATTAACTATCTTTTCATTTTCATGAAGCGGCGGTGGCGCCTCTCTCCCCAGCCCCCGCGCGGTTCTCGCATCAGTTTTCTTCATCTCACCACCACGTTTCGTTTTCAAAATATAAAGTTGCGAAGTTTTGAATTCCCAAAGCAGTACAGAAGAATACCTACGCATAAAGAGTGCACTAATGCGAAGAATTTTGCTTACAAACGATGCATGCTCGGTGGAGAAATTTGCTCGTTTGACGTAATCAAACATGAGGGCTATTTCTTTCAGTTGGATAGCCGTACTGCGAGGGAATTGAAGGTAGACGCTTATATTGAGTTGCACAATGTATTGGTAGAACTATATCTGCATAAAAGGTGTAATTTAGCAAAACCTACAGAAATTTTTGAAGCTGTTCAAAACACTCATAACACGTGTTTTTTTTAATTCTCGCGCTTCTCATTTTCGCCGGCATGAATACTGCCACTAAAAATATATATATATGTTTACTCCGGGATAAGGTATACAAATCAGGGAGCTTGGGGCTAGAATAGGGTATCATTTTCCAGGAAACTGATCAATTGGTTGACAATTTTAGTCTAGACTTGTCTAGACAGGAAAACCGGGAATTGCAAATGAAAATACAAAAGAATCAAATCAGCAAGTTTAAATCTCATCTTCAAACAACCTCTAAAAAAAAGTAAAACTGACGAGTTCTGGGTATGAATACCGTTAACCGCTTTCGCGCGCCTTTTTTGCCGTCTTTGGTGACCAGTCTTTTTCGTTTCGAACAAGGCGCGGCTACAAGGTTAATTCCAGACCGATCAGTCTATTATATCGTGCATTCTCTCTTGAGTAGGCTGAGAAAGCCTTTAAGATATTCACAAATTTCATCTAAATTGAAGCAAGCTAACGGTTACACTGTTATGACCTGATATCTCGGCAGCCTGCCCGTAAAATGACGGTTGCGCGCGCAAATTTGTCACCATTTGAAATTTAACTGTGTCACGCGCGCTTGTATATTTCTAACTGTATGCCAACTAAAAACACACACAAAAAAGATTAAGTTTATTTCTGACTATTGTATTGGTTGTGACGCTTGGAAAAACTTTATTTTGCTTGCACGGTTATTATTTTTGAGGATGTACCTTTTAAACTTCAAAGCCAGCACAACGCTGATGTCAATTGAGGTAACTAGAACTAATTTTTTTTGGTTGTCTGGAATTTAAAATTTTTCTCTTTAACACTTTATATGACGGCCTTCAAACTGCTGCACAAGACTTTTTAAAGCGGTCTTTAAACTCTTACATGAGACTTTTTAAGGCACTCTTCAATCTCTAACATAATGATAATCGTGAGCTCATTTAGCAGCATTTTATTTTCTCCACAGATGTAGAAATGATTCAATTCTGGGAATCGTTGCCTTTCATAGAACTGCAGGTAAGCCTGTGTCACTGACTGAGAAAATATAAGTTCTCATAGACAGGGTGTCCCAAGACTTGTGGTTTGATTTTCCAGGGCTTTCTTTCATCTATTTCTAAAGTGATAACCGAGTTTACGTAAGAAATTGTCATAATAGCTACTTAGTAAATGACGAGGGCCTTCAAAAGTTTATCATTTTTTGATTTGTTTTGTTTTGGCTTTTTATTTTACTTTCATGATCATGGCGCACACCATTCAAGACTGTAACAACTTTTAATTTTTCACAAAAGAAGGTATAAGCTGGAAATGTCTGGAGAAAATCGAATGTGTTGATGGTCAACAGAGCATACTAGAACTAAGCCTGGATTTGCGACAATCCTGATATTTAAAACATTATAGGCAAAGATTGTGTCCGTAAAGTGGCTGTGAGCGCTAATTTTTCACAATGTTAATTCAAGTGTGTCTCACACCCATGTTTATTACCACCAACTGTACTAAGAAATTATCGAGAAATACAATCGCACAAAACATAAAAATCATGAACTTGTTTCTTATAAATGTTACATTGGTTCTTAAAGTCCGATAGAAAATTTTCCTGATTCTTTGACACAGCACAAAATAAGATTAAAGCGCGCCCATTTTTGGAATAAGCCATATTAGGCTAGTCCTTTATAACGTCAAATAATTTGCAATTGTGAACTTAATTAGAGAAGTAATTGACGGAGGTTTTTGAACGACTAAGTTGTGTTTACTTCGGAGCTGTGATTTTTTGATTTTTCGTGGAGATATTCGTTAAAGCACGAACATGGCTGCTATCCGCGGGGAAGGTACTTAACTTCTTCTAAGTTACACCGATTTTCTAGGGTTTATAATTTTTGGTAATACCAGTAAAAGTGTTAAGTTCTTCAGCGACCGGAGAGCCATTCATAGGGCCGGATGGGCATACGACGGGGTTTGCGGGCATATTCCCCTTGAAGAACTCCTGCGTAACAAACTTTTAATATTGTTCAGGTTGCATTTTTGGAAGACAATAGTGTTTTTGTTTCTCACATTATTTTGTGTTTCCATTAGCGGGGTTCGACCTTTAATCAGGTATGATCGGTAGTCATTTACGTGTCTTAAATTAAAATAGCTGGCAACACAGCAGCTGATCGCTACAATAAGCCATTTGCACATCTCCCACAATACACCACCTGACAATAGAGGGCGTGGTCGATCGGGTAACGAAGTAATTTGGATTCTTTTTCCGTGATTTTCCTGGAAAGATGAGTTGGAGTTGCCGGGTGGTCAGCGCGCAGGACTCGCAGTCTGACGGTCAGGGGTTCGAGTTTCGCTCTGGCCACTTGCAACACTTGCTGCAGGACTTGCTGGATTTGTTTTCGTTTGTCCTGAATTCAACTTCTCTCAGCAACTCCCTGTAAAGCGCCTACAGGTTACCTCCCGCCTGTTAAAGTTTCAATCCTTTTGCTCTATTTGGTTTGTCTGTTCTTTAAATTATTATCTCAATATAGTTCCTTTAAAATAGTAGGATGAGCGAAGAACACTTTCCACTATAAACAATCTCTTAACCTTTTTCAGCTAATGCTGCTTTGTGTCTCCAAAGCGTGGTCCTTTACTGCTTTCTTTTGCATTTTAATTCACCTGAAGAAAGCGAGCCAAGCTGGGAACCACCCAAACCAGGAGGTAATTTATAATTCACTAACTCCTGGTATATGTGGTTTCCAGCCTGGCTTAGAATCAAGTTAATTCTTGGGGAAGTTTTCGATCCAAAATATTGAGTGGGATTGAAAAGCTTGGGTACTTACGATAGTACGATAAGACAACATTGCAGCCGATCGGTACCAAAGCGGACCAAAGGACAGACCACCTAGTTTCTTGCAGCGACGTTAATACTAAAAATGCTTCAACCAACGTTAATACGAAGATCTACATCAGCAGTGGTTAGCAGTACGCAGTCTAAATTTCATGTTAGATAACAACTAAAAACGATTAACGAGCCTAGTTATTACTATACATACCGCAAGGAATAATGGCTTTTATTACAAAGTTCTTTATGTGTACGGCGTCCCACTAATTCAAGATAGATACGCAGGATAATCAGACGCTGGTGAAGGAAAATGCAAAACAAAGCCAGCCCTGAGTTCTTCGAAACCCGGATACATTAAACCTGCTCTCAGTGTAAAGATTTGTTATCAGAATCGCCATTTGCGCAAAAAAAAAGAAAAAAAAAAAAAGAACAAGCCTTGCGAAAACAAATGTAACTCAATCGGTGACCAAGTTTTCTTTAATTGTGCACTTGCTCCCACTGTTGCAGTTTTTAATTAGTGTCCCCTAACTTGTATTACCCCTTCAAGCCTTACTAATCATGTATGTTTCTATTTAATGCTGGTTTGTTTCTCTGTTTGCGGTACAGCTAAATTCGCCTGGAGGAAAAAAGGCAAGCTCGGAGCCACCTATATTTGTGTCACTAAAAACACTCCGTTGCGCGCGCAAATTTGTCAACGTACATTTAAAATTTAACTGTGACATACGCGCGCATCTTTACTCCTAACTGTGTTCACCAAACTTTTCTGAAATACAGTTAAAATAGCCTGAAGTAATCCTTTCCATTTGTTAAATTGGTTGTAAATCTCGGTGACATTCATAAACGTTTGCTTTAACAATGAAAAGAAGACGAGAGAGCGAGCGCGCATTTTTGGAGTATGCCATACTTGTTAATTCGAAGCCTTTATGACGTCGAGTAATTTGTGAGTGTAGTAACTCGACTGAGCCTTTTTGTACGACTGAGTTGTATTTATATTTGGAGTCGTAATTTGCGATTTTTGAGGATATAAGTTTCACCTAAAACGGGAACAATGGCTTCTATAAGTGAAGGTATAAGTAGCTATATAACTATACAATTTTGGTCGATAAACTCCTTTATAATCTTTTTTTGTAAGTCTTGCTAGCAATAATGATTTTTTCATTTACTAACATTTGTTTTTCTTTCCACAGCTTTTCATGCTCAACCTGGAGAGGTTAATCCATACTGGGAGCCACCTCCTTTACCAAAAGGTACGCTTTTTTGTTGGCTAAAAAAATATATTTCTCTCAGCGAATTCCAAGTTTTTGTGCGAATTTGCTGGTCTAAAACGTTAGCTATCCTTAGGGGTAGGGGAACAATAAACATTTATTACAAGAAAATTATGAATAGAGGAAATAAATAGTAAGAGCCTTAAATATGGTAACATATTTGGTGGTTGTTCTTTCGTCTTTTAAAATCGTTTTCACTCCTTGGATTTGAGGAGAAGTCTATCGCGTCCTCGAGGTTGCGCGCGTAACGTTTTAATGAAATTCTTTTTCATTTGCCTTCTTGTCGTAATACCATTTTTCAAAGGAAAACATTTCCAAAGAAAAAGAACAGTTTCGCCAAAAAAGTC
>BOPM01000120.1:193310-222813 GCA_022179025.1 Porites australiensis
CGGCTATGGAATCTCTTGCATTCATCGGCCATTCCACCTGTGCTTGTAATAATAATAATAATAATAATAATAATAATAATAATAATGGCTTTATTAAGCATTTCTAGTAGGTGGCTCTTCATCATCTAACCCTAACCCTAACCCTAACCTTCGTAGAATTACAGATTATTGATTTATTGCTCCCGTTAACGTTTGATTTGTGTGAAATCAGGAGCTTTTGGCGTTGCTTTCGTTCCCGTTGGCCGCCGGCCGGAGAAACCGAGAGAATCAAAGGGAAGCGCTATGATGCCGGAGCTTCCATGAGCTCAGATAATCGTGAAAGAAATACCGTAAACTTCCTCTAATAGTCTTTCTAAATATCATGATGTCTTTTTATTTTCTTTCAGTTTAGGCATTGCTAATCAAGAGAAACGTTCCTTGGCCCAACGTTGTGAGTTATGGAAGAACAAATTTAAGAAAAGCTCTCAGGAAAAAGATTTGGTTTGTGAAGTTGCAGAGAAAGACAAAGCCGTTCTTTCTAGGAAGATCAAGGCACTTAAAACCAAATGCATCAACAGAAAAAAGATCATTCAGGTAAAAGAATGAAAGCTTGATATATTTAATTGAAAAAATATAGCTTCATTTGTGACTGCAAATGCAGTGGCCCTGTTAACGTAGCTATAAAAGACTGCAATTTAGTCGATTAGTTAGCTCTACTCAGTCGCAAGGCTGGCAGTACAGTCTAAGAGCCTTTAAAGACTTTTTAAAAAGAGTTGACCACACATGGATAGCATTTGAAATCTACTACAAGAAAGTAAACATTTGACATTTGTGACAATCTTTGAGGAAATCTGTGATGTGGTAACTTTTCTTTGAATTATCAGAGATGAAGGATAAACTTACTAGAACAACCATGCTTTTTATTGTAAATGGGTAATTGACCAATTGGAGCGCTCGGTTTACCTTGTGAAATTAATTGAAACTATTTGTCCTTTGCATGAGGGAAATAGCGACGTACAAACCTAAGATGACCTCACCATGAACTAGAGGAAATTAAAAGAAGCTTATCCCTTCTCTTTTGTTTCATTCTTTAGACTGAGAAGGCAGCAAAGACTGAATTGCTAGAGTGAGTAACTCGGCTTGCCAACTTTTAGTTGTCACTGTAAAATACGGTCTACAGCAATTACAGAAATTTTTATGACACGAACTGGGATAATTTAGACCTTAAATTAGAGCGAAGAGTGCATGTTTTAAAAGAAAACTCTTGTGCTATAGTCTAGAGGGCATCCACGCTACAAATCGGCCACTTCCGGCTTTTTCTAAAACGTTTTCTGCAATTATTAGATAATCAACGATTTACGACTAAAATTTCAGAGGTGGGAGATCGATTATGATGATTGTAGTACTCTGCAGACATATACCACACCGGTGACGACGGCCTGTTGGAGTCGAAAATAGAAGGATATAGGATTTCACTGATGATCTATGGTGAAAACAGCCTTTCGATTCCACTTACAACGCCGTTGTAGGAAAAACGAAGATTGTTGATGTTTTTTTAAAATAAATAGGCTAATTTTCGAGGACATAACTAGCTCTAAAATCTAAAATTCCTACATGTATTTTATTCGTACACAAAACTAAAGGTTGCCCGCAACTCCGATCCCACAGGTATGTAAGTTTGACCGTTAGGGTTCTGGGTGCAAAATGTTTCAAGACTAGTCCAAGTCCAAGTCCAAGTCCAACACGTGGGAAATCATATTATTCAGTCTTTTAATGTTTAACATCTACCCTTTTTTAGAAATAATGCGAATCTCAGGAGAGAATTAGCGGCATTTAAGAAGCAAAACGTTCTCCTCATGCAAGAAGTTGAATTCCTCAAAGAACAGGTTGGTAAATAAAAATTTTGTACTTGTTTTTAATTTTTTTTTCCGAAAGATTTTCTTCCGGAGAATTTCCCAGTTTAACAATAGGGAGCTTAAGCAACGACGACGGCAACGGCAAAAAGCTAAGCAATAGAACACACTGTTTCGATTGGCAAAACAAACAACTTTGCACGCGTATCACGCTTCTTTTGTACATTTTTTGTCGTCTTTACACGACTACAACGTTAAAGTGCCTAAATCCGCGTTTTCTCGAGGACAGTAACACAAGACAACAATTTTTTTTTTCTTTTCCTGAACTTTGATACAGTCCTTTAGAATTCAACTCTAAAGACTTTTGTCAACATTTGATGAGATGGAATAAGCGCGATAAAGTTTGAAGCAGCGCCAAGAAATGGTAGATTACGGTTTTTGAATTATTGATTGAAATTGTTCTGTGTCTTTCAGAATTACAATCTGCGATACTATGGAGGAGTAGTTGGAAAATTCCGAAGAATGAAACGCTTTATCGTAAATACTTTTCAACGATTTTCATTATAAACTTACGAGCTATATTTTGGATAGGGTGTTGCTAGGGGCAAGGGGGGAGGGGGTGAAGAGGGAAAAATATTCTTGTGACTGAAACCTCAGTTAAATCTGCTGAAAAAAATGGCGATAACTGATCCGTTTAAGAAACTCCTATTTAACAATAACTGGATTAGATCCTGAGTAACGATTGTCATCATGTAACTTAGAAGCTCTGTTTGGGATAGGGTGGTGGAGAGCAATAGTGAAAAGATATTCCTTGTGACGGAAAACTTTCTTTAGATAAATCTGCGGGAATGAATGACAATAATTGATCTGTCTTATCTTTAAGATAAGTTGTCAAAAAGGACTAGGTCACGGTATTCTCGAGAACTGCACATGGGCATATTCTTAAACTTCAAATCCATAAAAGAAACTCCCAAATGTTTTATCTTGATCTCCACCCTGTCTTGGCCGCGCGAGAGCTGGGTTTGAGATTAAGAAACTACATTTCTGGATAAAATCGTCATCAGATGCCTCTTGAAATACTTAGACCACTCCTTCAGCGTTTAAGTCCCTATAGAGATGATGGGTATTATCTGATGCACATTCCCAATAACTTTCTTCCGTTTTGATCACCATTTTTTAGCTTTACTGCATTACTCTGGTGTTGTACAATAATGTAATACAGTCATCGCTATGGGGAGTGCTGAAATTGTCAAAAATAGCGTGACCTGGTCCCTTTAAATAGTACAAAAACAAAAACCAAACAAAACAACAAAATGAAACAAAAGAATTAAAAAATAAAATAAAATAAGAACAAACTACACAGTAAAAAAATAAAGACCAAAAAAAACTCAAGAAAAAAAAATAAAAAAGGACCAGAAAAATATGAAATAATATATATATTTTTATCACGCGTTTTGTAAAACTAATTTTATACGGTATTCACAGAACACGTGATATCATCACTTTGCAAAAACGTGTTTTTACGTATATAGGAAGGAGTTGGAGGGGGTACCGTCATGGCAGTAGCTGTACTTTCAAAAATGGAGATTGAGACAAAAGCTTTGTATTGAAGAAGCCTTTAAAGTGTATTCTTTTTCTTTTAAATTATTACTCGATGCACATCCGTTTTGGTTTTCTTTCGTTTTGATCATCCTTATTTATCTTTACTTTATTTCTCTGGTGTTCTACAAAGTCATGATTTTATTTTAGTATTATCCTTTGAGAAGCCTAGCCTGGTACTTCAAATAATTAGTACTCGAACATATGGTTTTAGAAAAAGAGCAACTAAGAAATAACACTGAACAAATCAATTAAAAAGTACCACAAAAAACACAAAAAACAAAAATAAAACAGAAACAAATAAACACAAAACGAAACAAAAAAATTAAAAAAATTAATAACAATAGAAAAAATATTTGTTTAACTAGCTGAGGTTTTGATTTATTGTATACGCCAATAATACTTCGGGTGACCATGATATTATCAAGTTGTAAAAACTCGCTTGGAAGACAAAAATGGACAAGCACCCCATTCATCACTGATTTTCTGCAGTGTTTACATTCTTCCTATTGAATATTTAGTTCTAATTAGGC
Source organism: Porites australiensis (assembly GCA_022179025.1). NCBI lineage: Eukaryota > Metazoa > Cnidaria > Anthozoa > Scleractinia > Poritidae > Porites > Porites australiensis. The sequence continues at coordinate 197,275 of BOPM01000120.1, forward strand.
AATACAAAACGTTTGCCTCAATCACAGTTCTGAAAGTCCAGCTATGACCCCTGACATTATTTTCATTCAACTCCTTACGAAGTACATTACGCATTTGTTTTCTTCGGTTTTAATCATCCTTTTTAATAGCTTTACTATATTTCGCTGAAACAGTCAAAACCCTAGATTGACCTGTTCCTTAGTACTAAAGGCGCAAGTAGATTTAAAAAAAGAAAACAACTACAACGAACAATAAAAATTAAACAAAAAAAAGAACTTTATCTAAAAAAAACAACAACAACAAACAAACAAAAGAAAATAAAGAAAAATAACGAGACATAAAACAAATTAAAACGAAAACTGAAAACCAACAAAAAACAAAACAAAACAAAACGAAAGAAAAACAAAAGAAAAAAATAAAAACAAATCGTTGTAGAAAAAGATCAAATATAACAATTTTTTTTTACTACTTGGATAGACTAAAGCCTCACCCACACATATCAGGATATTTTTCTTTGTTTGCAGAAAAAGTACGCGTCCACACGTAGCGTATTTTCATCGTTTTAACCCGTCCACAGAAAAACACTAAAACGAAAGAAATACGATAGAAAAAGTTACAGGGCATGTCCTGTATAAGGTCTGTATGAGATCATCCACGAAAACGATAAGCCTGCGTTTTTTTCGTTGACCGTTTTTACTAGATACGTGCATGTGGACGTTCGGTCTGTCTTTAAAAAATAAACAAACAAACAAAACAAATATCGGAAATGTGCGGACGGGGCTAATACTAGTTCGGACGACATTATCACGTTGTAAAAATTTGCCCATAGTGTCATAAGGAGTTGTGTCAGATTAAAAAGATGTTATGGAGTTTGGATTGGTGTTGTGTGTTTCTAGTTTTACTTCTTTTAATAAGACGATTGAACGTTCTCGTCAGTGTTGATCGTAAAAAGATTGAACAACACTTTATATTATAACGATTTTCTCAAATAATTTTCCTACATTAGTTGTACAGCTGCTGTCGACTTAAACAGCTGGCGTCACTATGAAGGTAACCGTTAAAGTACGTTTTAGTACTAAAAAATTGGACATTAGAGTTAAATTCTTACTGTAAATTTTTTAGGACTAAAACTAACCTAAAATGACTATGGGTGGAAGGAGGATTGTAGTGGATGTCATGACAGGCCATTAAAATTTCACTAAAAGGTCAAAAAGGCCTCTCCTGCAAATCAGTGCGTCAACATGTAGAGCATGAATGCTGTCAATCTTTTATAGCTCACTGATTTGCTATTACGAGATGTGCCTAGGGACATCTTAAGGCTTCGTTTCCTATATAATTGTCCAGATCGTGCTGAACGAACAATCTGCGACAAAATTAATAATATACTATCTTCAAATGTTTTCCAATGGCCATGGGGTACTTCGGAGAACAATGCAAACTAAACCCCTCGCTTTACCTTGGTGTTTTCTTCAGATTAACTCGCTCAAATAGCGGCACAACATTGCTTCGAGGGGGTTGGACAGTAAGAGCTTCATTTTCCCTTTTAAGGTCAGCTAAAAACGACAGAAAAGTCCTTTAAAGCAAAGTGTGTCAGCTAATTTGGTCCCCGATTGAACCTTAAAATTTCATCGTTATCTGCTGCTGTTTTGCTTGATTCGCAGCCACATGTCAAGGCGACCACGGTGGTGGTCAATACAATAAACAATGTTTTGAAGAATTTAATATGAATATTTAGTTTGAAGCTGTTAAAAACACTCGTAGCACGCAGGCACGAAAACCATGGAATATGGGGTATTGATCTTTTAGGGAAGACAATTGACTGTCTTTTCTTAGAGTGGCAACTTCTGTGTGATAAGATTATTAAAGTTATATATATGTTGTTAAATTCAGTAATAAAATAAACATTTTTTTACTCACTATAAAAATAGATCGATCGTCACAAAGGATAATATATAAAAGGAACAGAGAACCTGCGAAGTGTGTTTGTTTGTCAGCCACTAGACCCAATAGACACTCAGAGCTCTTGGTGATTTAAGCAATTTCATTGGCTCGCTATCTCGGGCTTTTTAACGATATTCATCTCCTAGCGAGTGAACAATGTGTGAGCTCGGTGTTTTTCCCATTTTTATAGAGAACGATCTTTTAAAAGTCGACAAAATCCTAGGGTTGACTTTTTTTAAGGCAAGAAAAGACTCCGAAGGATTCAAAACGGCGTTTTTCCTTCTACTGTAGCTGAAGTTTTTGCTCGATGGATTGCTTACAACTCCGGTTTATTTACATAGAAGAGGCCGTTTCGTGAACTCAGCGTTTCCTAACAAGAAAAATTTGGCCCAAAAAGCGATGTCCATTTGTGACAAAGAAAACTGAAAGCAGATATTCGCAGAAATTCTACGTTTCAAGTAAATAGAACAAAGAATGCTACGGGAAAACGACGCCTTACCTCTAGCAACCGAGCCGCTATTTAAGCACCTCATGCGAAGAACGACACGGCAAACAATGCATTTTGGCTATAAACTTGGCGAGTTAACAGAAAATAAGAAAGCTCTACTTTTCCTCTCAGGTAAGGAAACAATTCAGTCTTTTAACGGTTCCATTAAAGCCGCGTTACGCTGTTGTTTGCGAAGCGATTAACTTGTGAATTGCCATATTTGCAAATTCTTCAAAGATCTAACTTTCGCTTAATTTGATTCGTCAATCAAATCGTACTTTTTAATGGTTTCCTCTCTGCTTTTGTTGAGATCTCTTCATGTGTATATACTAAAACAATTATTCTTTTCAATCTCGGTGAATACTTAGTGGCGTTTGAAATGTTTTCCTCTCCGCGTCGCGGCTTGGTAAATATTGAGCCACTATTCGCGAAAAAAGTACCCTATTTCAACTTTACCATTCTAATTCCTTCTTTCTCCGAAGGCGTTGCAGAGCTACGTTACGTTACGCTCCGTCTTAGATCATGTTACGTTGAGCGAAGAGCAATAACCTTTAAATTAATATTTCTCTTAATGTTCAAAACCTATAACAAACTCTGACGCCTTGTTTCATGCGATATGCAGACGGTTAAAATATGCAGCAGTGCGCCTCTCTTTTTCTCGAACAGTTTTTCCGCGTCTGAATAACATCTTGGCTCTTATTTTTTGTTACACCAAGTCAGTGAACTTGAATTTAAAAGCGTTATGCTTAAACTACCTCATTGTATGGACCTCTTTCATAACGGCAGCCTATTTATATATTGTTTTATATACATGATAATTAGCCTTTCTGACCTTGTTAGCATGTGCAAAATACAAAAGAATCCTTACTTTCAAACGAGGTCAGAAAGGCTTATTATCATACATATAGAGAATTTATCGATAGGCCGCCATTATTAAGAGGTCTATAAGTGCAGTCCCATTCTAAGATCCCTTTTAGTGATGGCTTGCAGAATACAAGCTTAGATACGAAATTTAAAAGAGCTTTCAACAACACTGAGGTCCATCTGAACGTACTGAGAGCAGCTATCGCCTTATTTATTCTTGAGCTAAGGTTCTTCTTCGGACGTCCATTTCTGAAGTAGTTCCAGCCAGTTAAAGGCCTTGCAGGCGAGTGTGTACAGCCATGTAATGTAACCCATCAATGCCACGGTCAGGATTTCAAGTAAGCCCTTTCTTGTTAGTGGCATTACCTTGGAAGCAGAGCAACATTGACAAGCAAGTCAACTTTCAAATTATTCTATTAAGAACGAGGAAAAAGGGGTAGGCGACTTACCAATTATAGGGTAAAAACTTTGGTGAAATAAAATTAAGTATGATGAGTCATTAGTAACTTGTGAACAATAGGAGAGCCGTATGTCTTTTCTTTTCAAGCTCAGTCACCCATTTTCTACCTTATTATCGAACTTCGCCCAGTTACAATCAAGGCTGTGCAGTCGCAGCGTACAAACTAGTGGTTTAAAAAACTGAGGCAGTGTTTCATATTTTTCAAAAAATCTTTGCCAAAACACACCATCACAGCTCCATGGTGTATGGAAAGATTTGGTGACTCATTTCAAATGAGAACTCGAAAAAGCTACAAGAGATTGAAAGACTAAGTTAATGGGATGACTGAACTGAATCACGCATAAGTTGATGTAATCTCTATGGCTAGGACAAAGCAATGTAATGCAAGTCAATGCCTTTTGCATACCGCAGGTGAAATGGCTAGACGTTTCTTCCTGAAATTAAAGTGAAGATGTTTGAAGTAAAGAATGTCACAGCGATTTTGTGCATTACTGATATGAACATAAAATTTCTTTCACACTGGGTTGTAACAAAGCCAAAGAAACGTGATCGTGTGGTGTACGTGACTGACTTAGAAATGTACGACAGGAAACAATTCTATTTGATTAAATGAATTGTTCTTGTTCATTATATTTTGTATCGTGAAATGGCGCTGTTTTTCAAAGTATTAAGAGACTAGTGATAGCTTTTCAGGTTTCCACAATCAAGGTTAATTACAAGAAGTGTTCAAGTGAAATAGCGTGATTTCTTTTGTCATAACTCTTGGAGGTTTGTCCATTTTCAGTATCATGGTAATTTCTTACCTTGGCGTCTTGAAGATGGTTTTCGCGGTCTTTTCGCCAAATATCCTCCAGGTAACTTCCACTGGCAGAAAAATATGAAGAGTGCCTTTGGTTACTACCTATATCATATTTAAGCCATTGATTGCTTCTTACGTTATGTGGCGCCGACTGATTACGCATATATTTTCTGTCAGTGTTAGATTGGAGGGATGTCAAGGACTGACGCATCTCTTTACCAATCCGCATAATGTCCTGTTTGAGGTCACCAAGCGACATGTTCTCAACGTTATCTACGATGCTCAGGGATGTAGCTTTTAATAAAGGATACCCTTCGTTTTCGTTATCAACTCCATCGTCGTCCTCTAAAAGTTCCAGCTTTGCTTCTTCCAGGTCACTGTCGTGTCTATTTTGTTCGTCCTTCTGAAAGAATCTTATCAAGCTACACACCATATATTCCACCAATTCTAAGGTATCATCCTTGAGCTTTTGTATCTTTTGACTGGCGTAGTCGATAATAAATTGTCCGAGTTCGGCATCAGCAAAGGCCTCTCCCGGGTCAAAGTTCTTGACTTCTTTATAGGAGTCATTCAAGATAGCGAGGAACATGTTCAAAAGAACCATCGCCATGGAAGACAGATAACCAAATAGGAACACCGGAGTGATGTATCTGCTCGTCGACTGCAACTCTTGGAAATACATTTCACCTCCAAATAAAAGGAGCAACATGGCTCGTAGGGAGCTATAGAAGGAGCTGTAAGCTTTGACTTCTGACGAAAACACAGCAAAACCAACTTGGGTGTAAGCTAGCATGATTATAACAAAAACTGTCATGAAGGAGAAAACCTTCGTTGCTGCTCGTTGCATTGTCCCTATCACCTGGCAAACGTGACGGTTAAATTTAATGAGTCGAAGAAACTTGATCGTGACAATGAAAATCACGAAGGAGAGGAGATAGGTTTCTAAATCGGACATAAACTCAATGTTGTCGGTGCTTGAAGTCTTGAAGGGGTTTTCCTGAATTTTTTTCACAAACTGGCTTGTTTGTGATTCCTTTAAGAAGAAAAAGACAAGAGCACAAATAGTGCTGGAAATTTGAAAAAGCTCCAACCAGTTCCAAAGCCCCGTGAAGTACGAGCATTTCTCTCAACGAAGCTTTCCAATCTCGGCAAATATAAATACGATAAGAATAATCATCAACAGGAGCTGACAAATCTGGAAAAGTGATCTAGATTTTGGATCTGGTGAAGCGTATAGTGAGAGCGTCTTGATATTTACTAACGCGTGTGATCCACCAATAGGTGATCGCTCAAACAGAAGTTTTATCGCAGAAAAAAGTGAGCTTGACGGCTCAAAAACTGTGAACTCGACGAAAACGGCCGCTGTTTGATTGTCGATCCATCTGTTCTCTTCCAATACTTTGATAACATTTATCGCTGAAAGGGAATTGTATCCAAGCTCGGCAACGTATCCTCCACCATCAAACATAGCCATGACACCCTTGAATGGTCTAAGTTGAAGACTTTCCCTTGTTTGGTATCTCCAAGGCCTTGGACACTCACGTTCAAGCTCAAAGCTGGAGAAGAAGATGGTGGAGTTTTGAATTGTTTCTCACCCCGGTTTGTTATATGGTGATGTACTCTCCTCCTCACTTGTATAAAACGGAAGGCATCTGGAGAACTTCCTTGCTAAATCTGGTTCATTCTTTGCAATCGTGCAACTTTCTTCTGTGGATAGAAATAACGATAAAGGAGTTTAAGCGACGATGTATCTGACGTGTCTTTAGACACATCTACATCTACATCTACATTAATTTTCGTCGGTAAGATCGTTAGACATCACACCAACGTCACCATCACTTTTGAGCAGCCCTCTCAAACAATCTCCTGTAGCCTTAATTTTGCATTGTCTTCCTTACTACTATGTCTTGTCTTTAAGCTGTTCACATTGTGGGTTGCTATTCCCAGACTGTTGTAAAGCTGGTGTGCGACTAATGAATCCGGAACCAACTGTTATTGAATTGCACACATTTTTGGCGCCCTACCGATGAACAGTTACAATATACAGATCTTTCCACCAACGACAATTTGAAAACTGTACCTAAGGAATTGCTGTCAATGTATGTTATGTCAGGCATTAATTTTCCCTGCCATATTTAATTCTTCAGGGCACTGAATATACGAAGAGAGAAATATCAGTCCAGGTTGTAAATATTCCTGCCGCCATAACCCCTTCTGACCTGTTTAAGGTGATTCCTTAGTAAAAGAACCTACCACAGATTGGAGATGAAACTTGGTACACTGATGTAACAAGTCAGGAAGATGATAAAAAAGTAATAAAAAGTGGGGGTCACCGTGCTCGTCTTGACGTCGCAATGCTGACAAATACGGCTATTTTGGACCCTTTGACAAAAACCGCCCGCAGCCCAAAACTAGACAAAAAGGAGAGATTTTTTCGATGATGCATGTGGCATCGCACATAATTTGACTTTATTGTATTGTTTATCCACTTACATACCAGAAAAATGCCTTTTAATGCTCCTGTTTTCACTTTACGCTGCAAAGTAGAATTGAATTGGACACGCACTATTCGACCCGTGATAACTCAATCCGTACAATTTAGTAAAATTGCCAGATTTGTGCCAATTTTTTTCTCATCGAAAGGAAGAACTGTCCTTATTAAAATCATGAAATAAAAAATGGAGGTCACCGTACTCGTTTTTGCGGTAGAGCTGCAGAAAGTGTGCACCAAATGCATTTTCTCCGATTTTAGAGAGGACTGGGGCGAGTTTCAAAATAGAATGTATGTGAAAGGGGATGAAAGTATTTAAAAATCCGATTTTACAGAATTTAGGACACAATGTGATAAAGAAAGCGTTTAAATGAAAATCAAAGTGAGTAAGCACAAGTTTTAAAACATCTACTATCGAGGTTCTCCGTGAGGAAGTCGAACTCAGCAACACGCGTACTGCTTACGTTATGCACATCCCCAACAGACTGAGTCTCACCTCGGCAAGAAACAACCGCAAGCAAAAATTCCAATAGCGTTATCTTCAGTCAACTTCATTTTAATAATATTACTTCACATGCTCTTTTTTACGGCGGCCATCTTGTTATGCGCAGTAAGCGATGCGCAGTGCAAAACCAGGGAATCACCTTAAAAACCTTACGTTTCTTCCTAATTAGACCGTTCAAGGGCCTCAGTTGGTTGTCCCAAGCTAAAATAAAACCAAGCGCGAAAAGAGAAATAGTGAACGCCGAGGGCGAGAGAAACCGAGTAGCCGGTTACTTTTTCTTCTATTTTCTGTGCCCACCTTTACCACCACAGTTGGCATAACAGGCGAACCCGAACCCCATCAACTCCAATTATAACAATGACATGCGACACTCAAGTTAGGAGATATCAGAAGAGACAAAAGCCTTGACTGAACTTTTTTGGTCACTATTTCTACGGTCGAGGCAAGTATGAAAATACCAAATTTAATGAAGTAAGAGCTACTTAATGGAGTGACGTCATTCACTTACCCGTTTTGATTCTTAACTGTCGTATTCTTGGCATTCCCACTAAGAACGCTGCCCGATTACTGAGATACCCTTCCTCGTACTTAAATGCTTGACCATTGTACCAGTCAGCATTGTACAGTCTGGGTATCAGAATTTTCTTTGACCATTTCCAGAACGAAGAAATATTTTTCACCTACAAGGTAAAACGGACCTATTTGAAATATATGGGAAAAAGTGGGAATCTAAGGCAATTATTATTTGTCGACCAAAAAAACCAAGTGGTAATGACAGCCAACATACCAGATCATGTTTATTGTATATTGTGACAGATGTGTGTATGTTGGCAAACCTTGTTTCATGAACAAAAAAGAGGAATTAGTTATAGTGCAGCTCTATCGCTCGCAGTGGTGAAACAAGGGTCATAAAATTTGGTTATCTATGCATCCAAGAAATTTGGGCTCTGACAAAATGTCATACTTAATACTAGCTTAAAAGTCTAAGGCATATCCAAATTGTGTTTTACTTAATGTTAGACATCCATGCATCTTATGATCAATTGACAGCTGTCAAAATACTGTATCCGCTGACCAGTATTACGACTGCATTGCGGGCTCATGTTTACACCTACTGACATTACAGATGGAGTGTTTTTAAAAGTTTCGCGCTAAATAGTTATGGAATGTTAGTGATCGCATGCTCAGAACACTTTACTCTCGACAGGTATTTCTTAAAAGCTTCCACGAGAGCTTTGCCTTTAGCCTTGGCTAAATTTATATATTAGACATATGGGAGGAAACAGAGAAGAAAGGCCCTAGGTAAACCTCGCGGTGGGTAGAACAGTGACGAGGAGTTTCGGAGCCCTTTCGTGTGCTTGAAATTTGCGATACCACTGGTCATTTTTAAGTCCAGAATTTGGTTTTACTTTTTTTTTAAAAAAAATAAAAGACCGTGATGCAGCCTTTGTTGAGGGTTAGTCATTGAGTAGCAAAAGTGTTGCCAATTTTTATGTCAATTGTAGTAGTTTATTTATTACAGGACTTTTTGGGCTGTTCGATTTTTTCTATGTCTGATTTTAACTCTTTGGGGATATATGAATTTGGCCTCATTAACTCTCCCCATCATTGTTATACTGAATGCACCTGCAGGAATCCCATAGCAAGGTAAAAAATCTATCAGAAAAACGTTTGATTAACCAACCAATCAAATTTTGACCGACCCAGTTTTCTTTCTCAGACAGCTAGGGTATGTGCCACAAAGTCATAAAAATATCGGATTTTTCGAGTCAGTAGCAACCTAAGGAAGATATTAAAATCCAGTAGCTGCAGAAAAACACTTAAAGTACATCTTACTTTTGTAAAAGAATGAAACAAATTGTCCATAGATTGGGTGAGTGTAAATCTTGCCACTCCTCGGTTGCTATAGCAAACCACCATCATGAGAAAAATAAATGAGCCAAAAAGTACAAATTCCACCACCTTGCGACCCAGTTGAACAAGACTACTCCTAAATTTGCGAGCTCTCTCCAGCTCTTTTTGATCGAGAATCACAACACCTCCTGTTTGTTTCCCTGACATAGACTCCCCCAGGACTTTTTCCTGCTCCGGTGGTTTTTTGATTAATAAGGATAAGATTGAAGCCACCACAAGGACTTTCATTGGCTGCATCACAATCACGTCTTGGAAGAAGGACACCATAACAGAAACAAGCCATTCATTCGAGGTCTCTGCTCCCCACATCATACTGTAAAACACAACAAATGCTGCCGCGGTCAAAGAAGCCATAGTGCAGATAAACCAAGCAACAAACACAAACCAATGTGGCAAGCATCCCTTGCTATTTATCCCTTCATCTTCCTGCGATTCTCGCGGTTTTAAGTTTCTGAAGATTGAAACAACCAAAACGTTAACCGGAATAGCGACTAGGCTGCTCTGGATTCCAATTTTTATTTGCGTCAGGCTGACCTTAAGCGGTCCTATCTGTACCGCGTCACCAGGTGGGGTTCCGAAATTGTAAAACATGGCATTGGTCACCATTGCTGCAAATAAGATTGAGACACAACATGCTAGTCTCTGAGCTCTTGTAAAAGGATTATGGGGTGGCCTAGTAAAAACTGACAACCAAAGATGGCGATCTCCAAGACTAGTTGCTGTTCTGGAGTAGAATAAGTTCTTAAATCCTGACAACTCCTTTTTGCCTGCTACTGGTAGCTCTAGTTCTAAGTTTCCGTCCTCCTTCTCTACTGCAATCCACCTAGAAGACAAGGAAAGGAAGACGGAGGACGTTAATGTTAAAATGGAGAAATTTTCAACCCTCCCAAACGGACAGTGTGCAGTCAAGGCATGATTTAAAAGAGGAAGTTCTTGGGAAACTTCTACTTAATGTACATTGTAATCCCCAGCCCAATGACTTAACTCGACTCGGCGAACAAACTAATTACCTTTTTATGGCTGCTACCTAGTTTCTTCTTTTTGATACTAAATAGCTCCAATTCATTTCACTTATTTTTATCAAGCTGATTATGCCAGAAGACATCACGTACTTTTCTCAACCAAGATCAGTATAAAAAATCAAAAGGTTCTGGATGAGACAACGTTCTTGGTGGTACGCCTTTGTTGAGCAATTGGGGCTCTGGAGATGTATAGAAAGATTTTTTAAAATGAGTCAAGGCTCTCTGAGGGCACACCTGTCTCAAAGACGTACGGATACATTTCGTCAAAAACACCCACACCAATTGTACCATTGGTGCTTTAAGCGTTACGTTGGAGCAACAGACATCACATGAATGTTTCTCATTCTATGAGCAGTACACCCAGAACAATAACGATTCCACAAAACGTTAAGACTTGTAAAAGGACGCAAGGTGTGGGTGTAGTCAATGCGAGCAACCTCATCACATAAATGTTCCTCTTTCTCAAAAAAACAAAAGTGGATTTCAGAAAAAAAAACCTTTCTAATACATCCATTTCTTTTGGTACCAATTATATCATTGGTACCAATGGGCAGATGAAATCCCCCTGTGCCCAGCCTAGCAACATGAGGAGTTATACCAAGTGCCCTTAATGAGGTGCATTATCCTATCACTATGCAGTTTGTTGAATGGCCACATTTCTATCAGCCACACATTGTGCCGTCAGCCCTTCAAAGCTTGAGAATTAAACTAAAAGGCAGTATTCATACGTTTCCAGTATTCCCGATTCTTGACTACTGAATGGCAAAATTGTCTTGTGATCTGTGTAGAAGCAATTTTACTTCAAATACCTGTTAGCAACAAAATGCGCCTTTTCACCTGTGGCGAGATCTGTGACGACAACCTGCATGAGAAACCAAGACGGACTTCTTCCACTATTATCGTGCCAGATGCGAATCTTATTTAAGCAGCCAATTGTCTCTCTTAGGCAGAGCGTGAAATTGTTGATGCTTCCTCGAGAAAAGAAGAACCGTTCAAGCTGAGGGTCGGTAAGAGGCACGTTACCTGTACTTCCATTATTACCACATATGGCTATGCCAACATTCGCGGTCGTTCCATTGCCTCGCCACATTCCCGTTTGAATCGAGAGATGATACCTGACGTCTCCTTCGCTGTCGTTGAGATGAACGTCTGCAATAACCTAACCGATATAGGATAGGATAAGATTAATGTTATGTAATTAGGTAATGGTGGAGGCCTGTGTGGCCGAGCGGAAAACGCCTCGAACTCCTAATCTGGAAGCCCGGGGTTCAAGCCTTGCCCAGCGCGTTGTTTCCTAATAGACAAAGAACTTTGCTCCACTTTGTCATCACTTAGGTGAATAAATGGGTACAAGAACAAAAAACAAACCTGCAACGTGGGTGCAGCCCTGTGTTGCGCTAAATTTGCCAAGGCAAGTCTTCCCTTGTTACATCACATTATCCTGGACGTAACGCTTTGCAGAAAAAAAAAAGCAGGATGCCTCTTGCAAAAGGGAGGGGCGGGTGGTTGGGTCAAGGACACCCCAGGAACCCAATAGCTACGCTAAACATATAAAATATTAATATTCTATCCATGTTGAGCATATTAGCATTTAGTTACCCTTAACTCATCCTGTTTGTCTTCCCTTCGTGCAAAGACGAGGGCGATCGTGTACAATCCAAGGATGACACAAACTGTACACAATACTACAATGTTCCCTGATTCCGCTAAGTTTCCAAACGCTGCAAAAACCTTATCGAAATCAATGGGATTTGGAGCCACAAAGAAGTCGCCTCCAAAGGCAGATAGATGGGTGCACAGGCAGTACAATTGTCTAGACGTCGTCTTTGGTCCAACCTGGGTAATTAAAGCATAATTATAACGCTGTCAGCATCCCAGAGATACCTGAAGGAGCCATTATTGACAGGTATTGACTTTTTAACTAAAGGTCGAAATTAAATTCTTTTAGCAGACGGCATAAAAGGAAGTATAAGGAAGTATAAAGTATTTTGAATCCCAAAATGCAACTAACGTGATGCATGCAGGTGCTCTTTACCACTCGGTTTTCTTATGTTATTTCTTTGTACTTTTATGTTATAAAATGAAACCACTACCCCGACCATACCCAACGTAAGCATCACACGCACTGATTTTGTCAGTTATTAAGAAAAAAAAGAGCAGTTTTACAAACAATGGAACGTTTTTGATTAAATGAATAAAATTATGTCTCAAAACGTATTTTTGTAAAGAAAAAAGGACAGAACATTTATAGTGACAAGAGATTAGTCTCTCTTGATGGTGACCCAAAAATACATCACTTGTAGATACACATTCCTCCTAAAATATTGCAAGTACAAGGATTCACTTATACAAACAGTCATTCCTTGAAATGCTAAAGGAAGAACTTCGCAAGCTTTTGCAAACGTTGGCTTACCTGACATCCTTCACCCGTCCACGTCTCTTTGGATTCTGACCAGTACAAACAACCGGTAACTGAAATGCTTAAGGTATAGTTTACGTCTGTTGAAAAGTTGTAGATTGGAACAATAATCCTTGGGGTTGGAGCAGGAGTTGTCGGGGCGTCCTTTACATCCACACAAGACCGTTTGCCTCTTCTATGAAATGGGTTGCAAGAACGTCTTACTCGACTCAGGCCCTTCTGGGTGTATCTTATTCCAAGGTAATGAATGCCTGTTTTATTAGATATCTGACTTGAAAACGTAAAAGTGTAGGGATCTGATGAGCAAGTACGGCTGTGCGAAGAATTCTGGGTAGCATTTGAGCAATATGAAAAATTGGGAATCGAAATGCTGAAGACATTGTCTTGAGGAGTTGGCTTCGTTTTGTAGTTCACGAACACATCTACCGTTTTTCCCTTCTCAGGTGTCAATTTTATTGTAACCAGCACATCTGAGGAGGACACAGCAAACCTATGGTAGCGAAAGTTGTTCTTTCCTTCGCTAGGTTTTAAAAACAAGTTCTGCGTGGAAATATTCTCATTTTCAGTTTCTTTGCTCTTATCGGGAAGAGCTATGAAAATCTCCACTGGTTCTGGCAGCCGTGAAATGTTCATAGCTGTACCTCCACTTGCCTTTAATTTGAAGTCCACCACTGAAGACTTGACTGCTTTAGCACTTTTATCCCACGTAAAAGGATTGGATTTAAATGAGAACATCTATTTAAAATCAAACAAGCTTCAAAGCAAATTCCTTGTATGTCGTAAATAATCTACGTTAGTATATACACACTCAGTGATCTTGGTGATTTAAGCAATCTGATTGGCTCGCTATCTCGGACTATTTAACAATATTCACCTCTTAGCGAGTGGATAATGTGTGAGCTCGGTGTTTTTCCCATGTTCGTAGGGAACAATCTTTTAAAAGTCCACAAAATCCTAGGGCTGACTTTTTTAAAGGCAAGAAAAGACTCGCAAGGATTCAAAACGGCGTCTTTCTATTTACTGTAGGTGAGTTTTGCGCTCGATGGATTGTTTACAACTCCCGTTTATTCGCGTAGAAGAAGCCGTTTCGTGAACTCAGCGTTTCCTGACAAGAAAATTTGTTCCAAAATCGAAGTTTATTTGTGACAAAGAAATTTGAAAGCAAATGTTCGCAAAAATTCTACGTTTCAAGTAAATAGGAAAAAAAAGCTACAGGGAGACGACGTCTTACCTCGAGCAACCGAGCCGCCATTTTTGTCAGCACTTCATGCGAAGAACGACAGAACAAACTGGTTTGACTATAAACTTGGCGAGTCAACAGAAAACAGCAAAGCTCTACTTTTCTTCTCAGTGAAGGAAACAATTCAAACTTTTAACGGTTCCATTTAAGCCATTACACTACACTGTTGTTTGCGAAGTGAAAAACTTGTGAATTCCCATGTTTGAAAATTCTGCAAAGATCTATTTTCAAACTCTCGCGTGATTTGATCCGTCATAGCCTGAGAAAACAGCTGACATTTGGCGACGCTACCACTGGTTTCCCTGCTAAATGAGTCTGAAAAACGAGCGCGTCACTTCCCAGATCTGGGTAGTGCTTCTGATTGGTCACGCCGCGTGGGCTTCCCAGGTCTGGGTAGTGACCCATCGTCAGTATGGAATTTCTACGCTTGTTTCTCAGACGTCATTTGGTGGGGAAACCGGTAGTAGCGTCGCCAAATGTCAGCTATAGTGGCTTTAGGAATGTTTACCTCGAATTCAAAGAATAACTGTTAAATGTCAGAATTCTGGGATACTTAACTATTATACGACCAAAGTTTCCTATTTAATTTTGTCATCGGTTTTATTTTTAATCCAGTGACATATAGTTCTTTAGTTTGCAGCTAACAATCTTAGCTTGTATAGACGTGAGGTGTTGAAGGGAAAACGCTTAAGAATTTAAACGGTTTTTCTGAGACTGTGGTTTACTGCGCCAAGGTCGATATGAATTGTAGACTCAATATGCAAGGTGGTGTAGGTTCTCCATCGACCCTTAGGCAAATCTTGCATTTTTTAAAGTGGCCATTAGATTTGTTTTTGTGCAAGCTATTTACTGTTGTTTACCTGTGAATCAATATTTTCGGGTGGTTTGCCCCCGGAAAATAGCGAGTCAGTGGAAGGTAAGGACACCCCACTTGGTCCTTGCCCAAGCTTCTTGCCTCCCATGTTTGAGCTCTTTTGACGATCCAACAGAACCTTCAGGGACTTGGTCTTGAACTCGGTGGGCTTTCCGCCAACATCTTTTGTCGACAGCAGACTACCAGCCACTCTAGACACCAGATTCAAAGAGGATCGTGCTCTTTGCCTACTCTGTCAAAGAGAGAAAAGTGGCTTAGACCTTCTTGAACTACCCCATCCCTAGTGTGTAGCTCCTAGCAACACATAAGTTGGAGCCCAGCCCTGTTGTGTTGTTAAACCTGGTAAGACCAACGCAACCAGTGTTCTATTTAATAAACCCCCCCCCCCCCCCAAAAAAAAAAATTTCCATGGTCTATACTCTATACTCTTATGGAACATGAGAAATGACGTCGAAAATTATTGATACAACAGTCGATTATCAATGATTTTGCATATAATTGGTATTAGAAAAATTGAAATTCAGTTTCACAGTTTTGCTGCATTGTCGTTAACTGAAGTCAGTATTTTGATACTTAAAATGAAGGTTGTTTTGTAGCTTTGCCAGCCTTTCAGCAGACTAAATTTGTCATTAAAAAAGCGAATGTAAAATTTTCAAGAGGGTGAATTTTCCTCTTACTTTTTCTTTCATCGCCACTTTCTCAGCTTCATTACTACTCTTTGGCTTTATTTCATCTCTCTCTACGTCCTCAGTGTCTGTCTGGGCTTCACTGGACGCAGCGTCTAGCACGTTCCCGATACCACTGAATAGGCTGGTACCTATACTCTCTATCAAGTCCGAGTCCACGGATCCACTTGACAGTTGAGTGGAAATAAAGCTGGCAGCATTTCCTAACAAGTTCAAGGCATTGTCCTGTAATTGAGACATCAACACAAAACCACATACATTTACCTTTTACTGTATTAATTTGTTCTTATACTGAATTAACCTGTATATGGAAAGAAATACAATACTATAGGAAAATTCGTTACCTGACCTGGGAATTCCGCGTTAAATTGCACTTGAAAACGGATATCGCATGAATCACGAAGCTCAACTGAACTCAATCTCTAGGTTATGTTAAAGACAACGCATCTTTCAGGAAAGGTGCTTACTGACGGACTCCGAAGTGGAAGGAAATCAATAGGAAATTTCTTTCACCTTAGCAAGATTTTTGATCACGTTATGTAAAATACAGAATTGATGTTTGTCAATGTTCATCACTTCTATTTACCGACTTTCAATAACCCTCTGAAGAAAAATGAGCACTATAGATAACAATACAGCAGTACGGTATTGCGGAGTAACGCGTAACTAGAAATTTGGTGTATACAGTAATAACCCGCGACTAAGAACCTGCTGGTCTTCATAAAACCTGTTAGGCTAAAATTTGCCAGTTAGGCCCCCTCTATACAAGAACCTGTTTAGCGTAAAATTTGAAACAGGGTCTTGTTTTCTAAACAATCTCTTAAACAATTTTGTGCACTTGGGCAAATAAGAAGATTCAACATTTAGGATTCTCTTTGGAGACATAGGTGCCTTATTACACCAAATGCAATTGTAATGGCATATAGGTTTTACCTAAGGAATGAGCTGAATACCACCAAATAATCTTAGCTACAACGTATTTTTTTCTTCAGAAAATAAGAACCTATTTAAGAACTTAAATAGCCTAAATTTGTGCTAATTACAATCTATGTAAGAACCAGTGTTTAGGGTAACTTTGGAAAATGCAGGTTCTGAGGCGCGAGATTTACCTGTATGTATTGAGGTAGTCTTTTTACGTAAAGCCGCAGTAACATCATACCTGAGAATCACTCGAAATCCCATTGTCGCTATCTGTAGCTAGAGCAACAACTCCCACAACCATTGTAGCTTGCTGGAGACTGCCTATTTTCACTGTCGTCATCTTTTCGAGTAAAGCGTTCTTAAACTTAATAGGTGAGAAAGCTGTGTACAGTTACAAAAATAAATTTACACAGTTACCAATGATTTGGGGCTGCAACATTACTGAAAGAAATTGAGTTTCTCACAACTTACCAGGTTTTGATATGCATGTTACGTTTCTTCTTTGTATTTTCAATGGCCTGTGAGTTTCGACGATACTTCATGATACCTTTTTTATTTTTTTTTAAGCTCGCTTCTGGTGGCCAATATATTTGATTTGGCATAGTAAGTTTTTAACTCCCTTTATACGAATACATCTATCTGTTGATCGCTTTAAGATTGCGTCTCATTAAATGCAACTGTGCACACAGGTAAATAACCCATTCATAGCATGGAATATCATCCCCGCGTTCAACTAACGAAACCTATCACTGAAATAATCAATATTGCCTTATTAACTTTCCGAGGATCGTGTTAATTTCGACTTACCGAGTCGCCAGCAGCAGACATAAGAGAAAACGCTATTTGCATGGCCTTGTTGACATCGCCTGATTCTAGGAGATTATCCAACTTTCTCTGAGAATCTTCCACGCTAGAAGCCTTTGGTGGCCAAACCTGTGAAAAGTTGACGGTTAGCTTGCTTGAAAAGATGAAAAGTTGAAAGTGCTGTCGAAGCTAAACACGGGGGGATTCTAGAGGCACCCATCAATTCCCACAGCTACCCACGGGTATGTACAAGTCTGAGTGAGGTAAGGGGAGTCACAATATGCCGATACATTCTTAGCACGGCCATTATAACGGGGATCAAGTATTACGCGTGTCCTACGGGTATTTACCGTTATTTGCGTAATAAATACCTGCGCAATGATAAGTTCTAACGAAGAATCACCCAAGGAGTCTATGACTTGTAACTTCAGATAAAGTGAATAGTTTGAAGCCTTGCTGCCTTCTGGTAACTCGGTTGTCACATTTGGCTGCCATCCTGTGTAAAATACTACGATGCCAAAATTCGTTTGATATGAAAACTGGTAACTTAGTGGTGTATCAGGATCCGACCAGTTCTCACAACTGATTTTAAACTCAGTTTCGATGGCATTGCCTATCCTTGGCTCCATGAAGCATCCAGAATTACTATCTCGCCTCGAGGGCGGAGAATTGGTACGAAAAATGTGCTCGTCTGTTCTAAAGTTATTGCCGTCTATCCACGCAGTAATATGTATTTTGTAAGTCTTGTTTCCCATTAACAAGGACCTGTTTAGAGATGAATCCCCTCCATTGAATATTAGATTTGGACCGTTCAATGATGTCAACGCTATTGTGTAGAGATTATTGATCTCTCCCCAAGACTTGTGAAAGCCATTTTCAAGACGAACAAACAGAGACCAGCTGTAATTTTTTATAGCAGAACAAGAAATCCCTTCACATTGGGTGTTGAACATAAACTTTTTCCTGATGCTGACCTTTTGCCCACAGTTTAAGACACATCTGAGAAAAAGAAAGGAAAAGTTATAATAATATGTACTGTACTTATAAAAATTTTGGCGCCTATAACTTATGATTGAAAACGTCTTCGTCCTCTATCTATCTATCTGCCATTAATTTGCCTCCATCAAATTGATGATCAAATTGATTCCACTGCTTCATTTTAACCTAACATGCAACAAAAGTCCATTTTCCAATGTGGTCAGAAGAGTGGTGAGTTGGTTTTCACTACCCCTCAGGTTTTGTTACGATATTCTATTTTTGAGTGACTCCATTTATTCCTTCTCAGACATGTTAAGGCATGGGTCACCTCATAATTTGCCTAATTTGGCGAAGTGGCATTTGAAACGGATTGTTTTGATCAGTCGTCATGAATCTTGGCAAACAGTTTCAGCTCGGTTGCCCTAACAATATGTGACATATTCATTGTTGAAATATTAATCACGTGACCTGCAAATGATCGTTAACGGTCAAAGTGTTCAAATTAAAACGGGGGAAAGGAAATGAAAGAGCAGCAAATATTCTTAGGTACCAGTGTTTTTCCCATGGCCTGTATAGTAGGAAATAGCCTTGCATGTATGCGTAAGTGGAGACTTTAATAACTCTTAATAAAAATGATTTAATCCACCCTGCAAGACTAATTGACAATCCAGACAGTTTGGCTAACAATTTGATGACAAGTATTTTCAGCTTGAAGTTTAACAGCCTTGCTGCGTTTGAGACTTCGTGGTCCAAGGAATGTCACGTGTGCTTGGGATGAACTTTTTCAAACTATTTTAATGAGATATATGTTATCATATCTTTGTGGAACCCTTTATTTGGATCCTTCTGCGTTATTCAAAAGATCTTTGCATTCTCTGTGGGGGGTCTTTCTAGCCTTTCAACCATGCCCTAACTTGAATTGCCTGAGCTTGGAAACGTTCCATAAATTTCTCACGTCCACTTGCACTATTGGTATCATAAGAACATGCCAACCGATGACGAGAGGGGACAAGACATTCTGTTTTGAAGCTTGAAAAAACACATACCTTTTGGCACCTCACATGACTTGTTTATAAACCTATACATCTGGCCCCAGTTGTTCAAAAGGTGGATAGAGTTATCAACTGGATAAATAACTATCCAGTGGATAACGCAATTGGTTTTCCTAATACTTAATAATAACGCTATCCAACATTTGAACAATCGGGGTCTAGTCTTAAGGGGGATATCTCCTCGGGCGCACATGCTTAAGTAAAATAAACTTTGTTGTGGATAATGTAATTAATAAGGGATCCTTCCTTACTTTATGGCAAATGAAATGTTAGTATCTACACGAAGCTTGTGGGATGCAGTTGCAAATCTGCGTCCTTGAGACACCATAACTTGAAACACGTAAGTCCTCATTGAGAGCAACAAGTCAGGTTCAACAACTAGATTTTCATTTGAAGTATTCTTGATAAGATTGCCACCAACAAAGCACTCTGTGGTATTTTTGTGGTTCTCGCCGACTGAAGTAAATGGAAATAATAAATTGGGTAAAGTTGAATCTTCAACCCAACAAGTCCAGAAAAAGTTCTTTTTTTCAGCTTTAGCTCCAAAAGAGTCTCGCAGTATACCCTTGACATCTGAGAGTAATTGCACAGGCTCTCCACCTTTTATAAGTAAATCTGGCCCACTAACTGTGACAGTAAGACGCGGTAAGATCTTGATAAACCCGTAGTCGTACGAAAAAGGTGTACTCAACCCTTTTGGCTTCACGGAAACCTGCACAAACGTGAGACTTTTAGACATCTCCTCAGAGTTTATTATAATGTTATTTTCATTGTTTAGTTTCAATTCAACAGCTGCATAGAATTGACCAGTTGCCTCATCAATGGTAAAAATCTCCCATTTAAAGTCGTATTTCTTGGAGGTGGAATTAACAAGTCCACTTTTCACAGATACCCGTGCTTCAACTCTGTAACGCTCCTCTGGTAGTATCTCGTTTGCGGTCTGTAAATATTTGCTTAGATTCAACGAAACAGTGGCAAGAAGGTTCACTTCATTGGCTGAAAATATCGAACAATTATTGAATGAGAATGAGTATCATATAATAAATTATTTGGAAAATCGGTAGCTACCAAAGTAGCATGAACTGCACAGTACGTTCCGGAAACTGTATTGAGATAGGTATGACACCACTTAAAATTAGTTACTTAAGTTGATAGGTACCATTTTTTACCTGCGTATTGAATTGTGAAGAAATTTGTGTCAAATGAAGTGTCGTGTCGAGAAGATATTTCATCTTTTAACTTGTTAAGTATATTTGCCTGACCCTCTCGGAGACATTCTATCAAGACCTGAGCTTTTACCATTGCCCCATCCTTTTCTGATTCCTGTGGGCTATAAAAAGCGAGACCTTAGGTTAAAATAAAAAAAGGTAAGAGAAACACAACGACAGCAAAAAGCAAAAAGACGAGGAAGGAAACAAATCCTACTTTTTTCTGACAATACTCCTGGTTGAGGAGATGGAGTAAACAAGTTTATCTCGAGAGCATTACACCCACGGGCCACTTAAGTAGCGTTTATCACAAAACGATTACAAGCGCTAAGATGCCAACTTAATCAAGTACTCAAATAAACGTACTCTTCGAAAGGTAAGAGGTATCACGATTGGCGTTGGTAGAAAAGCGGCAAACGATAAACAAAACCACGAATTTGTAGCCCTCTTTGAGTGTGGTTCTCGATGCAGCTTAGACCACACAATACGAAAAGGTCTCGCTGCAACAGTCCTACTGTCAAACACACAATCGCCCCAGGTAAGGAAGAGGCCATTCTTTTTAAGATAAAAGGAAAAACAAAAAGAATAATACGATCAACAAAGACAGGTGTAAAAGCCAGATAAAACAAACAACATGTAGGGAGGGGACAACAATAAGAAACAAAGGAATACAAATATGAATAAAATACAAAAAGCAGTGATAGAAATGCTAGCACTGGTTTATTTTACGATAAACTTGAAGTCTCTCATGCTACACAATAGACATCACTCAAAGTAACGGAAATGCTGATCGAATCATTATAATACATAGATTTAGCTAGAGCTAAAGTCGAAGCTCCCGTTTATTCATTTTAAATTTACTTCGGACAATGGACTTAATTGAAACCATTGCAAAGAAATCCACAAATCCACAAATCTATACTTAACTTTAGGGGAGAACCATATGACTGAAAAACATAAACCTTAGCTTACGATCAATTTATTAGCTAACAACTGGCAGAAGAAAACTTCAAAAAAAAAAAAAACACGTAACCTCGACGAGTTGGCATCTGAGCCGGCGATACGATCATGTGACTCTCATCAGCGGATAACCTGTTTTGAGAGCTGTCAATTGGCCGCAATATGGATATCTCTTATCAAGTTAAACATATGGTACAAGCTCCCACACTAGCTAGAAAGTTTGACATTTCACATTGGTTTCCCTGTGGTGCGGACGGACAGAATACGGTCACGTGATTGCCGAAATTTCTGGAATGGCTAGATTACGGACGGGCCATTAGAAAAGTTATGGGAGGGGGGAAGGGAATTTTCGAACCGCAGGAATTTTTTTTCGTTATCAAATTCCTTGTATTAATTTTTTTTAGGCCATAGCATGAATATTTTTTAGGATGAATTGGCGTGCAATAATTTTTTTTCATTTAATTTTCCCCTTGCGCGAATATTATTTTTGTACTTCGCCCGCCCGCCGCCCCCCCGCCCCCCCATAAGTTTTCTAATGGTCCGTCCCTTACCAGATTTTCTTAGGTATGGGGCCCGCTATTATACTTCATTTAGCATGATTTTATACTGAAAATCAGTAGCTCATAGTATAGGAGTTCTGATCAAATGTATTAACTGCAAAAATGTTAAAGGAATCCAGGCTACTTAGATTGTAATTTAAGGAACACAATTTTATCACTATTACCTCGATCTATACGAATCTCGACCAAAATAGAAATAAAATGGAAGCTCTCGTAAGCGGAAACCCTCGGTACTCGAAAAAAGGAGTCCGTAACTAGAGCTGGCCGCTTACAACAACGGTGCTCGTTTATATGCAGCTATTAGATGTGTAGGAGTTAGATGGCCGCCTAAGGGAGCTTGCCAGGCTACAAATGAATACTGGGAATGCAAAAAAAAAAAAAACAACAGCTGTTTTTCAGTGTTTGGCTATACTGATGTTTTTTGATGTTTAATGTTATTTATATATCAAGAACATGTGCATCATTAGTCTTAGTTGTATTATATATACATATTGTAAATTAGTTCTGAAAAGCCCATCGGGGAGAATTAATAAAGTATTGTATGTTTTGGCGACGTTGTAATTCAGGGACAAGGATACAAATTAAGCGGGTGTGTTTTGAGGTGTAACCGGATGTGTATGTGAAAGAAACAAACTCTGAAACTGTAATAAATTAATTTTGACGAACAGCCAGCGATATGAAAAAAAATAATAATAATAAAATAAATATTGCGAGGGCTTAAAAGCAAAGCTAACATCCAACTAGTGAACTTTGAAAATGTCCTCGACCGCCTACGTAAACGTCCAGGACAGGAATGAAAAAATACAGAGTGTGTATGGGAGTTGAAATGGGGTTTCATGATGGCGGCCGTAAGCAGAGCTGCCCGCTCACGAGAGTGTCCGTTACGTGATGAGCTCCCAATGTGTATTTAACAAAACCTGAAAAAGGCGGATCCAAGATAACGCCACTGCTAATGTTGAAGATTATCAATGTGTTAGCCAAATGTTATCAGATACGTTTCTTTTCAACTGTTTTTTGCCCAATGGAGGGGAAATACTAAGGAAATATGGGTTCAGCCAATAATGTCATCAGTATGACGTCATGGTGACACCCAATTACATCAACGTTTTAGTCAAGTTATACGTAGATGTTGACGTCGAGGCCGTATCATGGGCAGTTTTATAGTTATAGAGGGGAAGCCTCAGAAAGACCTCTCTCCCAGCTAGCACAAACAAAAGCCCCATCTGTATAGGATTACTGGTAAGGAACAGAAAAGAGATGTGATGAACTCACAAAAGCTAAATTTTTGAAATTATGGGTTTGGTTGGCATATATAGAAAGAAGAAGATGAAAAACGTTCACTTGCCAAAAGTCAGCCTGTTAGAGCAAATTGGTGAGGAGATAGAAGCAACGTTATGCTCCGACTACTCCTTATAAATTCTTCTGAGACAGGCTTGGATTGTTAACGTTACGATCTAAGCCAATTTTAGAAGGATTTGTAAGGAGTCATCTGAGCAAACCGGTTTTTATATCTACCCACCAATTTGCAATAACGGGCTGATTTTTGCTAAGGGGGCTTTTTTCATCTTGTTCTTTCTGAGTATGCTAACCAATCCCATGATTTCACAAATTTGAATTTTTTTGACATCACACTTCTCTCCGCTATTGCTTTGGACAGGGCACAAAATCACAAGGTAGTAACATCAATTGTGTTTTCTCCTCTTACCTGGTAAGGTTTGGATGTGTCATGTTGGTATGGAGGGTCCACCGCGACATATCTTTACACAAAAGGGGAATAAGACAATGTGGGGCTTAACGGTCTGCCTTTTTGTTTGTGATAGTGGCTAGGAATCAAACACTGACTCTTCCCTTGGGGTATCTTACGTATCGTCGTACTTTAATTCCTGATGCTAAAACAACAATATTTGACAAAGTCTCACCTAAAATGCAGCACTCGAGTACTCAAAAACCCGAAAATGTTTTTCAGCAGATTAGTGACCTAGAAAAGATTTTGGTAATGTTGATAAGGTAAGTCAATTGTATATTCTCTAACAGCAACAAATGACAACTAACTCAATTTTAACCCTATTCAGACCGCTCTCAAAAAAGTTGAATAAATTCCAAACCGTCCAAGCTATGACCGCGAATTTTATAAAATTTATGTGGAATAATTTTAAAGTCGCCTTCACGTGCACGTCAACAGTGACGTTATCATGGCAACCGAATGTTGACAGCCATGTTTTTTACAATTTGCATCTTCCTGATAAAAAAGTTTTTCTTCTTTTTTTACTTGTTGAATTATTACATTACATTAATTTGAAATTTCAATGTAATCCAGGCTCTTTAGTGGCTAATTTGGGGAAAAAATACATGACTTTAAAGTGACAAGAATGAAGATGCTAGGTTCAGTTTTCAACAGACTTCATTTCTCTCCGAATTTCAGGACTTGCAGATTTTTGCTTCCTAAGCATCCTTTTATACACAGATCAAATTGTCTTTCGCTTTCACTTTACCTTGATTCACACGGGTTTTAAGTAAAATGAAATACATTTAAGTAATTCAAAATGGCGGATCCAAGAAGGCAGATCGTTCCAGTTCCTTCTTTAGGTAATTTATGACGTCATCATGACATCACTGATATGGTTTAAGATTATAAACTATGTGTTAGTTAACTTCTTGGCTTCATCAGACACTTTACTAGTTAAGGGTTTTCGCGTTATGGTTACTTTGAGGGAAACTTTGGGTTGAAGAATATGCAATCATAATGACGTCACATTACGACATTGTCTCAATCGAGTTATGCCTAGATTATGGAAATGATGAGCACATTATTCTGTGTAAGTTTGGTGGCCATATTATGATCGATTTTGAAGTTATAGAGGAGCGCTTCCGAAGTCCACCTCCCGGTCACAGGAAACAGAAAATGCCCAGTATGAAAAGAGTTAATGGCACTTCATCTTTGTCTTAAATCATACCTCTTGTTCTACGCCAGCTTGAGTTGAGCGCGACTTGCGATGGTCATCCCAAGATTCCAAGTACTCGATTGTGAAAGGTGAATTAGCTAGCATTAACCAGACCACGACGTAGTAATCTGCAAACAAACATTCAAAATTGTTCGATGAAAAGGCCCAGTTCAACAATCTTTAAACGCGACCTATTATTTGCTGTATTGGTCACTTTAAGATTCGAGATACTCAGTTTTGTTTTAGACAAAGCAATAAGTAGAGTAAGTACGTACTTGTCTAAACACAGGTCAGCATCTTATACTTCTGAGGCACTTTATGTATGACTACATTGTCAGTAGAATTAGAGAGGCTTGGTGACCAAAAGAGACTGTGCTCGATAAAAACGGAGCGGGGGGGGGGGGGGGGGGGAAGAAAAAGGGGGGGAGAGGG
>BOPM01000120.1:222835-247107 GCA_022179025.1 Porites australiensis
GGGAGTAAGGAATACAGCGAGGTGTAGAGTCATTCAGTTAGTAAACTGAAAAGTCGGCATTTACGCATTTACGCAAACGTGTAACTGAGCGAGTGTTTGGCATTGAGAATTTTCAGTCACAAAAAGACGTTGACCCTATTCATTCTTATGGAAACAGCAAATAAACAAACAAATGTCTAACCTGAGTGACAGCCATACAGCTCCATTCTGACAGCGAAGTTGTTTGTCCAGCTGATGGGTCTTAACATGACACTTGAGGCTTTGGCTGGCAGAATTACGCGGTTTAGTTGTATTGTGTTACTGTCGTGATTACCCATAAACATCTGCGGGGAAAATATTGTTTTAAGTCCTTCAACTGAACGTCAAGCAAACATTTTTTTCCTTCCTTTAGTTATGCACTGCTACCCGTGGAAATGATCGTTCACACTCTTTTAAAATTTTACGAAGGGTAGTAAATGAATCGTTTGAAAATTTCTCTGTATACTCACAAAAATGCAAAAGAATAATATCGGGCAATGCCGGACTGGTTGAAAGTTGGAGACCATAGGCCATTATTTAATCCTTCTAGTCTCTATAGGTAAGGTAATGTCGAATAACAGATACTGCAAATTAAAATTTTCAGAAACAGAAAAGAACAAAACAAACAAACAAAACAAAAGACTTCTAAGAACGCGTTACGGCTTCGAAATCATTAATTAACTTGCGTTTTTTGAAGAGGAAGTTCTAAGTGTAGCAATTTAGGAATAGTTATTTAAATTTGAATGTCCATCTATTTCTCGCCAATCTGTTCGCCATGTTTTCTCTTTTGATTATTTTATAAAAGAAATGGCAACCTTCCAGCTGTGCACCATCGAGTTATAGGTGCATTTGGAAGGTTTGCTATGCACTTAAGAAGCTAGAGTTGCTCTCGGCTACGCCTCGAGCAACTCTTACGCTCCTTTCATGCTTTCAAACCTCCTAAGTGCAACCATAACGCGATGGCTGCACTCTGCGCGTTTACCATTTCTTAATTTTCAGCCAGTCAGAGGTAAGACGTTGCCTGCAACACTTTTCCCGCGCTCGACGAAGATACATTCGCGGCAACCATCGACAATTCGTGTGCTTTAGTGTTAAGAATGCAACATTTTGTCATTAGAAACTCCGGTAGTACTTAGCAAGGCACAGCTTTATGTCCTGGACGTTTAGAGTTCTGACCCCGGTTGTTTAAAGAGTGAATAGACCTATCAACTGAATAAATTTCTATCACTGAGTGGATAATGCAACAGTTTCCGGTAAACCGTATTCACTGGAGAATGATTTACCCGGTGGATAGCAACTATCCAACGTTCGAATAACCGGGGCTAGCTGAGGATGGCCAAAAATACTCAATACTCTAGAACATTCCTCGTTCGACAAACAAATTCTCAAAATAGCCTTTGGTTAAATTTATTTTTACCCTGAAAATAAGTTTAACCAAAGGCTATTTTGAGAATTTGTTAATCGAACGAGGAATGTTCTAGAGTATTGTGTATTTTTTGCCATTCTTAGATAGTCCCGATCCAGGTTATCCTACGCTTTTAAAGCTATAGTCAAATCAATTTCTCTTTCTATAACCACAGATATTTTTCCCAGCTTTGTAGTAAAATTAGCTAGTTTTGAAAGTACTTTTCAGTGGAATGGAAAATCAGTTGAGATGTAACAGAACTGAACAGGACCCTCAGCTTCCTTTTTTTATAATGTAAGAAAATTCTGTAAAAAAGTTTGTTTTGAAAAAAGTCGTCAGGTGGCCGCTAGGTGCCTATTTTCCCACATAATGTTTCGTCTTCAACCTTTGTTTAGCACAACGATTTTCTAGATACTACTTTTTTCGGCAAAAAAAACACATGGCTTGGTATATTTACTAATTTTCAGGGCACGAATTTTATGCCCCATTGGATTGTATTCATAGTTTCGATTTTGTGAATCATGTAGAAGTCTGACTTTTTTGTGGTTAATATTCTTTGTATAAAGGAAACTGAGGTTCTCCACGGGGTGCGAAAGTTTCTCTTTTCAGTGTTATACACAATTTCGATTTCACTTTCAGTCAATTAACTCTCACGATGTTAATCAATAAGATAATTTTCAAAAGTATCTGATAATTATGAATGTTTTAAACATTAGGCCAATTGATAAACACTATATGAATCTGGAACAAAACACATTTAATAACACTGCACCTGCTTGGTTGCACCAAACATTTAACAATTAAAGATAAAATGCAGTATTAAAAAAGATTACCACAAGTTGTACTAAACTCTGACTCTTATGAGAGGCATGATGAAAGAAACAAAATGAGTTATTCGTTTCTTCTAATCTATATAAAGAGAATACTGATTCATTTAATTAAGTCTTTCTTTTAAAGAAACTTTGTTATGAAAATTAATCAATCGCTGATTTCGCATCATCCGGTGATGCCAATTTCTTTAGCCTATAACTTTTTAGTTTGGTAATGCAGTGAAATGCTGAATTTTATAACTCAAATTAACATCAATAAGGGGCACATTGTGTGGCCTTAAAGTTACTGTGCATATTACAGATTGAATTTTGTGATTTGAACAGGGATTACTTCTGATTTAAAGGACTTTTGTCAATCATGTTCCCGAAATGTATAAATAAGAGCTAGAGAAATGCTAAACCACAATTCGAAACCACAATCAATCAGTAAGTTTATATTGGGTCAAAGCATGGATAAGTAATTTGCGCTAAAACTGAGCAGATAGTTTTTTCAGGCGCAAAATGTATATAAAATATCCTGTGAGCACGCCGAATAAAAGAGAGAAAATAAGTAGAGCGACGGAACTCGCACATTGTACTCAGCTGTCCAGAAACCCGCTACATAAATTATCTGATTCAAGGAATCGTCCCGGACTTCTCTTATAAGGCAGATTTCAACTGAAGCTGTTCTATAGTTAGACCTAATTATCTTTATTTGAATACACAAGATTTCGCGTATGAAGCTGCAACCAAAACGTTATTCTGCAGAACTCGCTCACGCCCATTGAAGAGACTCTTAGAGTGGCTCATTAAGTTATTCCGCCTATACGCATGCACTGCAGCAAGTCGATTGGTCTGGCGTCGCCGGCGTTGTGTAGTGTCAAGAGTTAGCAGCTAAAAAGTAATCTGTGCTTTTATATTTTACTTTAACAGTTTGTATATTGCTTACTTGAAAATTTCGATTCAAATTATACCCATTAAAAGCGAACAAAAAAGTCTAAAAAAGAATTTTTAGAGTGTCGGTTGCAGTAACATGTTTAGTTAGTGAGAGTTAACACTTTGTGATATAACAGACCGGTCGCATTCAATCCCTCAAGTCTGGATTAAAGTGGTCTGGAGTTAAAAATGTTGACTAATTTCGCTTAAGGCAGAAAGGTTAGATAAACGTTATAAAAAAGTAACTCTTCTTACCTGGGCATTATTTCCATTTCTCTCCCTGAAGAAGGTGTAATCCTCCTTTCCTTGACTGTACAGTAGAATATACGCTGTCAGCCATTCATTCACTGACACATCACCATATCCTTGAGTTGCTATCCCTGTTATCACCATAATGCGCCCGATTTCTACCTTAAACCAGCTACTGTTTAACTGGTCAGTGGCGGATCGATATCCCTGCGGCCAGCTTGAGATGTTTAGCCTGGCTCTATGAGGGCCAAACGTATTAAAGTCATTATCAAACGCTGACGAAGCGTGAAGCAGGCTATCTTTGATTCTACCATCCGAGATTCCCAAGGGTTCGAAGCAGGTGGCTAAAATAGTAAGAAAACAAGTTGAGCAAATATATTTTCGTGTTTAAAAACATTACAGCTTAGTCTGAATTCGTAATAGGAGCATCATTACCTGTAATTTCAGGTGTTTCTCTGTTGGGTTTTGCGTTATAGCAATGAAGGAACCCATACACGAAAGTTATGATAAATGGTCCTAAAGATGCCATGCTTAGTCGGATTCCGAATGCGACATAGACAATAAACTACATAAATTATAGAAATAAATCACCAGAAGACGGCCGGCGCCAGCGAGTTCAGTTGTCGCCTATCAAACATGCCGCGTTATTTTGGAACGCAGAAATGTTTTGCTGACGGTGCATATCCAATTTGACCTCAAACCACGGCATAAAGTCAATTGAGGCAAACGTAACAAAAGTCTTTAACTTTGTTACAACTTCCACGGATTGAAGGGAAATAAAAGAATCGTTAAGTTTATAAATAATCCGGTAGGCAGAACTAACTGTGTCTCACGCTGAATGTCCCTGGTTGTGTGCAAACACGTGAAATGATCTTTGTTATGAAATGTGGTGAATGCAATGTTACGAGTGCTATGATTGGTCGTTGTCCATGATCTATTAAAAATAACAGTACCGACAAAGACGACGTCACGGGAAAATTGTTTCCTTTGTTTTGTCCAATCCACAATTTCAAATATGTCTACGAAATTTTTTTGAGGTTTGAAAGCCTCAGGAAACGTTTAGAAGATGTTTACAAGAAGATCAATAATATAATTATATAAAAGAAAATGTCGAAACAAAAAGAAGCGCTGGTGACTTAGAAATCGCTGACCCTGGAACAAATTACCAACGTCATCATGACGTCAGACATATGTCAAAATGGAATCTTAAGGCCTTATTAAAAATGCCATAATGCTTTCCCCTCAAAATTTTGCATAAACATTGTTTTCAATTTGTCTTAAGACTAGCAATCGTCCCAAGAGAAACTGAAAACAATACTTATGCAAAATTTTAGAAGAAAACAATGGGTATTATGGTTTCGTTACACAGCGTGAAATACACTGTGAGACAAGAATTGCTACATGGTAGGGATTAATATTTAATACAAAGAAATTTGTTAAAGATAATTGAAGTGTTCTTGACAAAAAAAGACATACACTAGGAGTCTTTTCTTAATATTGAGACGATTCTGATGGCTGATTTCATCAATTTAAAAACAAATAGAAGGTTTGTGATTGCAGGCACCCTTTTGTTTTCGCTCAGAGAGACTCGCGCTAGCTTGGCTTGATGTTCAGAGTTGTTTTTAAGCTTTCAAATTAAACATCCTCTGGGAATTGAAAACATACTTCTAACAACAACACAAACAACAACATCGACCTGTAATCTTTAATATTTGTTAACTTTCCATTCTTCTTAGTTTTAGTAAATGAAAAATTTATTCAAGTACAAGGAAAGCAATTCAAGGTTTAGGTATGAACGTTTGACTTGATAAATCAAGGGGAATGTGCGTTTTACTTCACGGACGAGTGGATCAACATCAGCGAAGTGAAGAGTGACTTGGGAGTAGATCAAGACCACCAATATTGAAAAACTTATAAAAAATAGCTTAAAAGCAAGCGCAAGGCTGACAGCACAGCTGAAAAGGGAGGTTTAATAATTGGAAAATTTGACCGCGACTTGTACAAGCAAGTGACGATTAAAAAGCCCAAATCATGCAGCTATACCCGCTTCAGCTGTATTAGATTCCTCCCTACCGTCGATTTGATCGCAAGTCAAGGAGATGGTTAAATGGGAGTCAAGGGAAGTCAAGTCGAAGATAATCTAGCATAGCTCAATCGGCCACTGAACCAGTATACTTCATTATCTTCAACTTGACTCAACTCGAATAGTTAGTTCATTATAAATAGAGAGACTGTCGGTGAGTCCTTCTCAGTATACCTGTCCCAATTTTTAGGAAGAAACAATCTGATTTTAGCAGTGGTGGTTAAGTTTGCAGTAGCAAGTGCTTAATCAAAACAGCAACGACTAAAAACAAAACAAAGATCAGCGGCAGCTATTTTCTCGTAGCATGAAATTTAGAAACTGAAATATGAAAATTCAAGGCAGAAAAAAGCAACTGTTAGTAGCCTAATCTTCCTTATGTTTGTGCTCGTCATGATGTTTCTTGCTCTTGCTTTTTGATTCTTCATCGCCGCAAGGGTACGTTCCACCACAGGAGGATGGCTGTACGGGATACGGAATTGGTTGGGGCATTGGCACAGGCATCGGCATCGGCATCGGCATAGGCACAGGCATTGGCATGGGAGCACCGGCTCCCCCCTGACACGGAGTTCCCCCTACCGGCGCTCCGGTAGTGGCAGGTGGGAGAAGTGACGATAGGGCAGTCACCATCTGTTTAAGGCACACAGCTGCATCAACTTGCGCAACGCACGACTGGAAGCCAGCACATACTTGATTCTGTACACAAACAAGCAAAGAAAGAAAATAATTGAATTTAATTCCAGTGTTAAGTAGTAAAATTATACAAAAAAGGAAATTTTGTTTATTTATAGCACGTATTATTGCTCGAGGTAAAGTGAGCACTTGAATACAGTTGACTCCAGATTTCTCGAACCCTCGCTAACTCACAAATCTCGCGTTAACTCGAACCAAAAACGATTTCCCCTTCATTTTGTCCATACATTTATATAATTCTATCCTAGATAGCTCGAACCTCCCGCTTACTCGAAGTAATTTGTGTCTTCCTTCAGATTATTTCATATCATTTGATCCTGGATAACTCAAAACCATGTTTTTAGAAAAAAGTGTACTGCCGTCCGAAACATTGAATTTATCTCAAAACAACCGTGTATATGATTTGTCTTTTCTGCCAATCGACTTACTTTGTTCAGCCCTGTAAATGATCAATCTTTGTTACTTAATTGCTCTTTCAAATATCATTGTATCTTTTGCTGGCCTCGAAGTGAAGTGTGTATGATACTTGAACTCCTTAACCATCCCATTTCATTATTTCCGGTTACTTGCTTCGAACTCCTGTTAACCTGAACCCCTAATAACCTCGAAATTATTCCCTTAAAGAAGGATCGAGTTATCGGGATTCGACTGTCATTCAATACTTGATTTAGAGATGTTTAATGGAATTTCATGTTATTGTGCATGTAGAGAGTACACCAAAAAAAAAGATAAACTGTTGAAGAATTGTTACAATGGAGTCAAAATACTTTTCTTGCATTCATTCCTTCTTTCTTCAGTTCCTGCTTCTTAATGCTATTATAATTTTGCCAATATTATCATTTAAAAAATAAAATGATATTAACATTATTCGTTATGCTGCTTCATTATCACATCACGAGTATTATTAAATGCCTAAAATTTGTCTCTTACGATCAATATCAAGGGACATTTTCGTATTGTTGGCACAAATTTGGTAGACGAATTTAGCAACATAAAAATGGTAAGTAGAAGTTTTGGCCTGTTCTGTTAGAAAACAAAAACATTATCTTCGAATTTACGACTACAAAATCCCTAATTGCATGTTCTACACAGCTGTTAAATGCTCTCTTTGATTCGAAATGGTTTGGTTTTGAATCGACAATTACCTTGGGGAGCTTGAAAAATTGGTCTATAACGCAAAATCGCTTTAATTGAGCCTGTGGGACGAAAACGATAAAAAAATATATAGAACGCAAATGGTGCTTACAACTGCATCGCCAATCGGAATAGGAGTACCAGTGGCAGGTGGAGCAGGTGCGGGTTCAGTACCACTTCCGCTTCCGCTTCCACTGGCTCCGCTTTCTCCTCCTCCTGCTTCATCTGCCACTACAAAGCGAAGGTCAAAATAAGAACCTGTAACCAAGCCTTTTTAATATCGTCTAAACAGGCAATAAAGACCCCAGAGGAAATCTTACTAAACTCACTTTTGTCAAAAGGGACCTTCCGATAGATAACACTATACTTGAAATCAGTCCGAGGAGAATGAAATTATGGAATTGGTACAAAGCATGTACCAAAGTTATTTAGATTGTTGCAAATGGGGAGACAAAGTTTCATGCCAGTATACTGGGCTGCACTTGTAAATTACGCTGTCTTGTAAAAGTTTTATTATTAAGTTGACCCCAGGCGTCAAAGGAGTTATCTATGGGACCAACGCCAACCAAAATTTTATAAGTCTTTGCATCTTATAAAGATCGTAAGAAAATAACATTGGAGTATAACAGAAAGAGCTAGTAGGCTATGATTAATTTGATAGGTGATTATCTCTAGTATCGGACAAATAGTGATTTTTTTTACCAGTAAAGCTTAAAGCCTTTATTGGCCTACCTAGCTCGGCTTGGGTGTTTTCCTCCACGGCGTTCTCGTCTTTGCGCACCTCGCTGTCATCGTCCTGAGGGAACAATCGAAGTTAAAATTACAATTAACAATAGCTTGTTCACTTTCTTACAAGACAGGTCTTACCTACTCATTTCAAAACATTTGGCCTCTGCTTCAAAATGAGGCGATATTCAACTTACCATTACATACACTGTTAAAAAAAACAACAACAAACAAACAAAACCAAACAAAACTCAAGTTGGTCTGGAAGTTAAAAGGAAAATAAATGTTCTTGAAAAATTTTACATACCAATCAATGTAAGAACATTCTATAAATAAAGACTTACTGATGCAATTATACTTAAGAGTCCCATTGAACGCTCATACCTTAATGACTTTATGGCACCCCTAATCAAGGAAGTGAATGGAACTAATTGCATTAATAAAATGTTCCAGCATTATATCTATAAGTTTTGACAAAAACATTTGAAATCTTGCATTCAAGTATACAAAAAAGATTCAGTATTTGTGGAATACAAATTAAGTATTTTATGCCTGAGCAAAAAATGGAATCGATGACCTCTTTTTGAAGTATATATATATATATATCTCTGACATTTTAATTACGAATGTTCGAAATCAAGGGCTCACTAAGGAGACTAACCGGATTCCGAGGCAAAACGACACTGTCTCGAGGTCATTTTTCAGTTACTAGTAAATAGATGGTGAACGCGGTCTGAGTGTTTCGGAAGAAAGTTCATAATTACTCATGGAATAATAACTAGAAAACAAACACATTGCAAAAGGTCGAGAACTAAGTCAGATTTACAGACTGCCTGTAATTTATATAATTCAGTTGTAAAATGTTATATGTGTCATTGTTGTATTCTTCCATTACCTCGTTAGATGGCCGAGCACGTCCAACGATAAAGAAGACTGACAGGATGGAGATAATTAGTGTTATTTGCTTGAGTTCCATTTTTCCAACTGTTACAATTCTCTAATCGATGGCCGCCACAGAAATTCTCACAAAGCAACGCATGAAATAATTATGCCATCTTACAGGTAGCTGAGCAAAACAAAGCATTGTGCTCTTCTGGTATTGGAATTTATAAATGAAATGTTTCAGGATAAATAAACCTTTGGTTCTCAAAATAAATAGCCTTTCTATTTTTATTTTGTTTTAAAAAGAGTTCTTGTAGTGTTACTGTGATTCAAGCGTATGTAGCTACGTAGCTAGCGACCGTAGCGGAGCACTTGATGTAGTAACTCAGTCTCTCACAGCAGCTCATCCGTACGTTGGCGACAAGCTACGGTGGAATCCCTGGTGCTGAAACGAAGTACAAAGGGACTAGCTGCAACAACACGTCGTTGTATAACTGTATCGGTGTACGATAAAGTTTACTCTTATAACAAGGGTAAATCAAATCTTTTCTGACTCACATAAAATTCCACATTCGTTATGGATTTCAAAGGCAAAACATTTATAATACCTGAAAAATCTCTAACGGCCGGAATTCTTGAGAATTTTTATATCAGTAGAAATCCTCTTGCAGTGGGCTTTTATTGCATAAAGTTATTAACAAGTGTCTTTGAATGAGGACGAAAGTGCTGGTTTAAAGTTTTGAATTAGTCAGGCAGACGTTTTCATGTTCGACGTGAGCTATATAGTGAAAATGTCACCAATATAATTTATTCCATTGGTTCCTTCAAAATCCATCGCGAACATTCCAGTCCTCTCTTAACTTCCCAGCTATAGGCAAAATTTCTTTGAGTTGTATTGTCAGAGAACGAGCTGTAGTTCAGAATGAATTAAAAAGGAAAATAGAATATCGTCAACAAGTGTTCACGTGTTTCATAAACATCGCATTGAGAGTTTTCACATCGTTGTCAGACTAGGGGCATGTTTACATGGAGGTGGGGGACCCCAGGTAGGTGAGGTAACCCGCTTAGGTGGGGTAAAAAAACCAACCCGCGTTTAGACGCAATCTTACAACCCCGCCATCCCGGTGTACACTTTCTCAAGATTATTGAATGATCGCTAAGCACGTAAACAAGAAAAATGCTGACGAACCACGTTTGTTTTGGCGATTCATGCGCTTCTACTCTCACTTGCTGCTCTTGCTGCAACCTTCAGTGCTGTGGCTTTCTATTGTTACCTTTAATGATGCAAAGCCACCGCCAAGGTGAACTTTAGGCGAATTTGATGTATCTCCAATTCGATCCCGGCTAGGCGGGTTACACTACCTTGAAACGTTACATGGTAAAATTTGACCACGGCTGAGAAGGTTACCATGTCTGGCAGACAGGGCTACCCGCCTTGGCGGGTCACCACACCTATCATGTAAACTCAATCAAATTGAAACGAGAGACTATGGAGAGGCGGATTACCCCATCCATTTTGGACCGCGAATAAACGCTGATCCATAAGCCTCATTAGGCTTGTGTCCCGGGGTGACTCCCATTCAACAGTGACGGGGATGCTCGTCGGAAAATTCAAGTTAAAACCCTAAGGGAGACCAATGTGGGGGTGGCTCAAGCTTAAACTGATCCCTAAGGGAGATTTCTGTGTGGTCAGTGCCAGGGCTTTTTTGTTAATTTCCTTATGCACATTACTAAGTGATGTCTGAATGGGCAAATATAGTGACTTTCCATCCCAAACACCCTAAGTGATACCAAAATCTGCAATTTACACCCCAAAGTGAGACGACCAGCATCCCCGTCACTTTTATATCCCCTGGAACTTTTGTATCGAAGTACATTTATAATATCGATCGCCTGTGAATTTTTCAATTCCAAAAGTGAACGGACAAACAATCAGATTTAACCCTGAAGAGCGTTCCATCTGTCTTGCTTACTCCTTCGTATTCCAAGCCTCTTTTTCTTCCCTTATCCTCCCCAAATTGGGTCTGCGTTATCCTTTTTCTCACCACTGGGGTCAGTGTGACTAAAATTTAACGAAATACAATGTAATTTATAAGTGCGGCTTTTGTTTTGAGACTCTAAAAAAATAGCTAAACTTCAGTTGTTATCAAATTGGACCTCTGGTTTCCATTTAAGAAATTTAAGTATCATTCCTACAATTTCACAGCTTTAATGACGCCAGCTATGTTGAAGGCCCTTAACAGTTCTCTTAATACAATTCATCTTGGTTTATTTTAAATGGAACGACTTCTGTTTTACGCCAAAGTATTCTAACTGTTTATTAATTGATGATTGCTAAAGATAAGGATTTACCTTGCTTTCATATGAAAACTACAAGACGCAGAGTCGATAATTTTCACTCATTAGACCCCTGAACGAAGAGCGACTCCCTTTCGATACAAACGGCCTCTTTTCGACTAAATAACATTCTTATCGTAGCGTAGTAAGTGAATGATATCATTTTTATTAGTCTCATATTTATCTTTCTTTAGTAACAGAACATGAGTCCCACGTAACATAATTCAGGAGACTGTTGATGAATTTACAATATAGCAAACTCGCATACGTTGAGAACCGCGTGCGGTGGTCATCGCTTAAACTCGATCAGTCTATTCCACTATCTTTTTCAATGCAAAGTCATTAGGGAATAGAATTACATAGATTCTGGGCATTTGACGCATAAACTAATCGTTCTTGGCTTTCTTGTCAAGCTTTTTCTCTTTCTTGTCATGATGTTTCTTGCCTTTTGATCCTTTATCTTTACATGGATAAGTTCCACCACAGGACGCCGGTTCCATGATAACCTCAGGATACGGCATCGGCTGGGGCATTGGCATCGGCATGGGCATAGGCATAGGTTGGGGCATCGGCATGGAGGCACCTCCTTGACAGGGGGCTGCCCCAACAGCTGCACCTCCAGCAACTCCAGCACCTGCACTTAATGATGATAGGGTCTGCAGCATTTGTTGAAGGCACATGTTGGGGTCTCCTTGAGCAGCGCACGCTTGGAAGGCAGCGCACGCTTGATTCTAGAGGGATTAAAACAAAGCCAGCATCTGCGTTTGTCACATAAAAGAAGTACATAAGTTATCATATATTCTCACATGCATATGCCTTTCGTCAAAACTATGTTATCACTAACACTTTGCCAGATATCATGCCAAGGCCAAGTTCATGAACCTACTTTACCGGCACTAAACTATTACCGAAGTAACAAATACATATGAATCAGCCCATACTAGACCTACGGGATGATGAATTGAATGAAATTAAAAGAAGCTAAGATCATCACAGTTATAGACCAAACGTATGCCAGCAGCTAGTTGGCCTGTTACACTCTGTAGATTACTTGGCGAGAGCCCTCCATCGTTATCGCATTGGTATGGCAACAACAACGAGCTTTATTTGTATGACCATACAAGCACATACAGTATTGCAAAAGCTATGTTTAGGAATCAAAATTACAACACAGGGCAATTACGTTACTTTGATAATAATTTGTCACGAACATCAAAACAAGCTGAAATATATTGGTAAAAAGTTCGAATTCCGTACAAGCCTGATTTTTTAGGCTTTCGTTTCTTTAGGATTTCTCTCACCGAGACAAAGAATCTCACCATTTTGTGGTCTAAGAGCGAAAGGGTTCGAAAATCTGGCCGGGCTCCATGTCTAACCATATAATGTCCTATATAATGTGGATAAATTTTTAAAGCCACTTACAACAGCACCGACAATTGGATTGGCACCGGCCGGGGGAGCTCCTCCGGAGGGTGGTGGTGCTCCTGCGTTTGGTGGCGGTGTTCCCCCTGCAGGGGGTGGCGTGGTAGCACCAGCAGCTGGTGGTGCAGTGGTGGGCTCAGCAGCACTTCCGCTCTCTCCTTCTGCTGCATCTACAAAGCAATGATAATGATAATAATGATCATGGTAGGGGGTGATGGTAATGATGATGTTGATAATGATGACGATGATGATAATGATAACAATAATGACAATAATGTTGATGATAATGATATTGTAATGATGACGATAATGATAATGATGATGGAGACGATGGTAATGATAATGATGATGATGATGATGATGATAATGATGATGATGATGATGACAATGATAATGATAATATTGACGATAATGACTGCAATTCAGTTTAATGATTTCGATAACTATAGTTCATTCATATACTTCTTCTTTCCTGATTGCTTTAAACCCCCATGCTAATTTTTCTTAACTAGTAAGCGTTAACCAATTTCGAAGGCGTTTGCCTTGATGCCAATTGTACTGATAGTTGACAGAAAAAGAGACAGCAGAGGGCATGGTAGCTCAGCGGTTTTTTCAGACAATATTCGAGGGAGAAAAGGCTGACGTAAGACTCGATGGATGAAAAATGCTATCTGAGGAATATCTGCTAGAATAAACATTCCTTAATACAGTCGAACCTCCCATAAGTGACCACCCAAAATGCAAAAGAGGTGGTCGCTTACAAGAATCGAGCCACAGGGTTCTCTTCCCAGAAGAGGTCTGGGAACATCTTCTTTATGGAAGATAATTTATGGTACGCCATGTGTATTTCCATTTTGTTACTAAAGTACATGTCGTTTATTCTAAGTAGCATAGGGCACAGAGCGAACATAGAATACGTCAAGTGGTCGCTAACAAGAACTTAAAAACAATGGAAAATCGTTAAACTTTCAGGCCCAAAAAGTGGTCGCGGTCGCTTACAGGAGGTGGTCGTTTACTAGGGTTTCCAACTGTAAGGCTTTGACTGGGAAAGTTTTGGTGTTTTGGATTAGGGGGATGGTCGCTTACGAGAGGTGGTCGCACATGGAGGTTCGACTGTACCCACAAACTGTCGAGGACCAGTCAATATTGAGAAGACGAGAACTTTACATAGATCGAGATGAGTAAGTTTTGCTGCTACCGTATGATATAAAGAAATGACTCTTGAAATCAAAAACTATATTGTCAAACAGGATCTTGATGGTCATAAGTATTCTTGCACCGCCGCCTCTCCGTAAAGGTTTCCTGAACTAGTGACGTATTTATTTTGATCTTAATTATTCTAACTTTGTCTGTTGCAAATAAGATGATAACCTACTCGCTTCGATGGTTCTCCAGACTTTTTTTTTTAAAAAAAACATGCTGCCAATTG
This sequence comes from Porites australiensis, assembly GCA_022179025.1. Taxonomy (NCBI): domain Eukaryota; kingdom Metazoa; phylum Cnidaria; class Anthozoa; order Scleractinia; family Poritidae; genus Porites; species Porites australiensis. The sequence continues at coordinate 236,956 of BOPM01000120.1, forward strand.
CCTAAAAGGGTAACTCTTAACTAAGGTGAGTTAAACTGAACTTACCTTGTTCCCTGTCGTCATCGTCTTCACGCTTCTGGCGCTCCTCCTTGTTGGGACGAGGGTAGAGATTATTTTAGACTGGGCCAGTTACTCAGGAGTTCGGAGGTTGTTTAACACATTACCGCGTTCTAAACAATGTCTAAACCATTTTTTAATCAACACTAATATCTATCCCTGATTGCTGTTCATTACAAAGAATGCTCACTGCTCGTGATAGAAGACCATTTATTATTATAACTATTATTATTATCATCATCATCACTACTACGTCACTATAGTTTTCCGAACATATTAGGACTGTTTAAAGATATTATAATCATACACTACAGTTTGTTCTCTGGTGTAACGTGACCCTCTTAACCTCGTTCCCAGGAGCTGTGAGGGAAAAGCCCTGGTCGGAACTGGATGACCTCCTTTTTGAGTTATACTTGTACATATCCTTCCCAGTGCTTTGGGTGTCGTGAAAGCGAAGCTTAATGGGATAATTTGACAAAGCGAAATAACGAAAAAAAGACAGTCATTGAATTTGACTGAAAATTATATCCGGTAATAAATCGTTTAATGGAGCGTGGAGATGAGCCATTGAAACTGTGATTAAGAGAAGCAAGGTGTGATTGTTTCGCAGAGCGAGCACTTAAAGACCTAAAATATTAATACTTTACTCTTTGGTTAAGAAATTTCCAGAAGTAAGAAGTAAAAAAACTAAGAGAATTTTTGATTTTCTATGTTAAAAACAATATACTACACACAGGCTTTTAAGAACACTTAATCTAATTTTTTTTTGAGTTAATTGTGGAAGGAGAGGGTACGTCTTTCAAGCACGATCTTGCGCCGAGATGAAATAGAGGAAAAGGTAGAAGTTGTCACTGAATTTACAGTGACAACTTTTATTTAAGTTTAAGCTTTACCGACGTGATTTTAAACACCACGATATTTCAGCTGTGAAACACGGAAAGATGAAAGAAATAAAATGTAGTATAGCCCAAGCTGGTGCTAATTCCGCAGAATTTAGGAGGGATCGAAAAGTTTTTAGAACAAGTTCCTTTTCGTTTCATATGTTATATAAACATCGTCTAGGATGAAGCTGGAAATTGAAGCCTGTTTTAAAGAGACCAAATGATACGCTTGAGCCTCAAACACAAGGATGGCGAACATCTTAAATAAGTTAACTACATTAGCTTTTTTTTTCTTTTACCTCTGAAGGTCGAGCATGGGTGAAAACAAGTAAAGCAGACAAGATAAGGAAGATCAAAATTCCTTTCAGCTCCATTGTTTCGTCTGCTTCGAAAGTTACTAGTTGGTAAGTAAGAAAATTATGGCTAAAACGAAATAGACAAAGAACAGCATGAAATAATTATGTCATTTTGCAGGTTAAACTAGGAAGAGAACCAGCCGAGCAAATAGCGTATTCGACAAACACGTGCTCTACAGGTGGAGAGAACAAACCAGATCACGGGTGGCTTGCAAATGTTTGAAAACCAAGCTTTGTTTCCTGTATTGCCCCCCATAATCTTAAAAACAAAAAGGGTCTGGAGAGTTACGATTTGTTAAAAACAAGATTCATCGGTGATTATTGGTCGGATTTGCACACAGGCCGTCAACACGACTCTGGTCAAGTGTTGTGATAAACACATTACGACCTTATGGGTTGATACGTACGGCGGCCTGTGCAACCGTGAACGGCCTTTTTTTTTTTCGTGGACGGCCGTAAGTTAACGTTGGCATAACATTGTATGCGTTCACAAACTTATGACTGTTCTAGCTTGTATTACTGCATTTGCTCGGATTACTAAAGGAAAACTTTACTTAGATCGCAGAGATTGAATTTAAACAATTCCTCAGCGTCCGCAGTGATTGACTGCGAAATCATAACTGTCAGTCGATATAGCAGCACCATATTGTATCAAGAAATGATCTGTTGAAAACCTAAATTCGCCCGTAAGCCTTTTGTGCCTTATGTTTAAGACGACAATTGCCCAGACCAAACCGAAGGTATAGAAAAATGGTAGTTAAATATTCGGTCGGTGAAACAAGCTTGTCTTTTACGGGGATTTAAGGAGAATTTTAATTTTCTCTTGACGATTCCATTTTTAAGTCCTGGTATACCTAGGCGGAAAATTGAACCATTTGAAAGGCAAAGGAATGTTTCAGTTCTAATCTAAATATTGTTTCTTTTTCTAAGGAAGTGCGCAGAAATGGAGGGGGATCAAGACGATATGAATTACCAGCTCTATAGATAACACCTATTATTGGTTTTGGAATTTCGAAATACACTTTTATGAAACCTTTCAAAAAGGCGATAAATCAGGACAATGTGTCAGTAATGCAGGTGAAAGTTAGTAAACTCTTCTCAGAACATGGTTTAAAAGTTACCCAGTCTGTTCCAGTAGATCATTTTAAGTTTCTATCATTATAATATTGATTTAAAAGAAAATCGTCAGAACAAACTTTTAAGAATTTTTAAGAACGTTCACTGAGTAAACTGTAGACCCGCAGTGTTCTCATGGACTGTTCTCGAAATTATGCAAGGCTTGTAATGACTCGTTTTATGCTTTTATAAAAGACAACCTTCATGGTTGTCTGTTAGATGAAGTTTCTTTTATTGATTTGGCCTTGTTTGAACGTTAGGCCTACTCCCTGGTTTGAGGAAAACATCGTAAAAAGGGGAGAAACAGTAAGGCTTGTATGGATAGATGCATCCAAATTTGTAAGAATGGTTTTCATCGACGATGGAGTCGATCAGATCCATTCAAAGTTGTAAGAGCGCGATGATCCTGTAAAAATTACACATTGGAGTCGCACCCACTCTAGAACATATAAAGGAAAGCTTTGTCGCTACGATTTCTGGGATCGGTAGGGAGGGCAAGCGTTACTTCATTATGGTTTATTAGTGGTTGCCTTGAATACCATCGACGATTCATAACTAACACTTGTCTACCCAAACAATCCAAAGAATTCAGTACACTCAAGCTTTTGCCCATTCTCCCTAGAGTCAGAGGCGCAAAGGTATCTTTGCAATTTACCTTTTCCTTCCGACTCCCCTCATGATTCCGTCGTTTCTAAATTACCGAAGATTATCTAGATTGTCAGAGTGCTCTCGAAACCGGGAGTAGTATAGCGTAATGGGTTTAGAATTTTCGCTTCCCCTAGTTGCGACACCCAAAATATGTTTTTCGCTAGATAATAGCACAAAGCTCTTAAATAAAGAGATACAAGAACGAATTAAAACCTTATTTCGGTGCTAGATGTATTTAGGTGTGCACAGTAATACAAGATCATCGAAGACATATATCTTAATCTAGACTAAAACAAATAAGTCAACATTAATTATAAAACTAGTGCTTTCCTCAAGTTATCAGTAACAGTCTAAGGCCTAAGCCAAACGTCGAACTTTTCATGAGACGAACCAAACTTTAGTTATGGTGAGTTAAGTCCGAGCTTGTATGTTAACCTATATTTACTCATCGTTCGGGAAAAAAATTTACCTTGGTGGGCTAAAATTGCTTTTTGGTTAGATTCAGTTGATTGGTTCGACGCGTCGTAAGTTCGAGGTCGACACAAATTAGAGTTTGGTTCGTCTCATGAAAGTTTAAAACAGTTCTAAGTTCAATACAACAATGATACTAATATACATTAAAATTGCAACCCGCGTAGGTCACAACAGTCTAAAATACTGAGGGAGATATCAGGCAACTTCTGACAATAACGTTCTTGAAAGATTGAAGACTGCTATGGGTGATGCCTTTGTGTCTGTTTTCTCTAGTGCAGACCTAGTCCAGTAGAAACGAGGCGAAAGTTTGCCAAAGTCTTACAGAGCCAAATGTTGGCGAATTAAGGCGTTCCTTGTTGAGGAAAGACTAGCACGAACAATCTAAATTAGAAATTAATTTCTTTAGCGTGGGGAGCAGAGAGATGTACAGTAATATATAGATTTAGCCACGGGTAAATGCGAAGCTCTCTTTAATATTTACAGATTCTTCAAAGAAAATATAAAATCGAGTAATACTAAACTTGAAAGCAACGAGAACGGTAAAAACAACAACAATAGATCTACTTAGCAAGAAAACAACTTTGCACCTGCAGCACACTTTTTTTTTCTAATTAGCAAAAAAACAACTCTGCACATGCAGCAGTTTTTTTTGTACATTTCCTTCCCGTTGTTTTACACGACTAAAACGTGAAACTTCTTTTAGCTTCCCATTTACGCTCCTTTTTCACATTAGTAGCCGCTAGCATTTCTCGTTTTCTAACCGCCGCTATATAATTTTTATGTTTTTCTTCCAACGAGATTAGTCTCCGTTGTTATTTATTTCTCGCTCCTGACTAGTGTGACACTTGACATCGGCTTACATGTAGTGGGTGTACGGACAGTCGGCGTTAGTACACTACGTCACAACCAAATTTTCTCAGATGGATAGTTTACCAAATTTTCTTATTCTTGGTGCTCCGCTGGCGCGCTTCGCGCGCGAGAGCTCCCCTATGATGTTTGTAATTTTTAGGACTTAAAAGAGAACCAAGGGACTGGCGAAATATGTTCGCTATAACGAGGTATTGCTGGGTCTGGGAATATCGTTCGTTATAGCGAGGATTTAGTTATATAGAGGTTCGTTATACCTGGGTTTTACTGTTGTTGCGTTCCCTGCAAATCAAAAATCCCTACTAGAATTTCTACTCTCTTGGACATCAGAGTTGTATAACAGAACCAAGTAACATTGTTTCTGCTAAAAAAAAGGAAGACAACAACAACAACAAATTCACAAATACCATAAAAATGGCTTCTCACCTCAGGACGTTTCGGGAATACCATAAAAATGGTTGAAGGACTTTTGCCGGTGAGACTGCTTATCGTGCAGTTTACAAGTTATTTTAATAAAAGATATGAGTAAATATGCCCCCTTTGTGAGTGTAAATTTGAGGTAAGCGATCACACCTGGAACAAGGTCCCCTACTCTTTGGGAACAGTGTGTGGCTGCTTTAACGTCCCACATAACTTTTTAGGTTGTTAGACGGGGCCTTATCCGATAAGACTAGAAAGTCTAACGGTTTGTAAATGTCATTACAAAGGCAACAGTCTCTAATCAATTATTTAAATACCCTGAGTGTTGGTCCGTTTGGTGTTTGAACCAGCGGCCTTCAGCTCGGAAGACCGTCGCTTATCCGTCATTTATGGAAAGCTGACTGGGTGGCTGGGTGTTCCTGGTAGTTATAGGAAGTTTTTTAACTTAGCACAGCTAAACTGTGACCTAGAAGAATACCTCAGTGCGGCTATGCAAGATTTTTTATCTATGTACGGTAAAATGTGTTTTTCGTGTATGATTTTTTTGATGGTCTGACCTCGAAAAACCTCTGCCACAAAATTGGCATATGAAGGGTTTTTCACCAGTGTGACATCGATAGTGGCGTTTTACTTCGTCAGAGCGACGGAACCGCTTTCCACAACACCGCCAAGGACATAAATATGGTTTTCCTGTTTTGCCCGCTTGGCAGCAGAACAAATACGACTCTTGAAAGAATTCATTCGAGCTCCGATTGGAGATGATACTGAATGGCATTGGGCTTACAGGAAACGTTTGCGGTGTATAATCTAAACTATGGCTTTCCGTAACTGGGGTTGTTGCTGCATCTTGCTTTTTTCGTGTAAGACCGTCAACACTTTCCCAGATATATAGATAATCGTCCTTTTGTTGCAAATTGGTGCTATTATCCATTGTTATCAAAGTGCTTTTGTTTGATGAATTTTTTATGTTGTAGCGATTGATCAGTATATGATTATCAGCGCCCTTTCTTTCAAAGCCACTCGATTCTTGTTGCTTACCATCTGGATCTGTGTAGCTCGCTTCAAGCCCTATTTTAAAGCGTTTTCCCTCAGGATCTAAGCTAAGTTTTTGCCTTTTCGGTGTATGCGATTCCACAAGCAGCCTTGTTTGACCCGCCCTAAGAAGATGCATGTCGGGCTGCTGCCCAAGGCCATTCTCTTCGTGTTGCTCGGGGTATGGGTGGATGTAGCTTAATGCCCGCCCTATTTTAACGCTTCTTTCTCCAGGGTCGAAGCTAGATTTCTGTCTTTTGCTTGTGTGCGATTCCACACCCAGCTTTGTGTTTCCTGTCTTAAGAAGATGTTTCTCGGGCTGTTGCCTAACAACATTCACTTCGTGTTGCTCGACACCTGGGTAAATGCAGCTTGCTGCCAAACCTATTTTAAAGAGTCTCTCTTTAGGTTCCATGCTAAATTTTTGTTTTTTCTTTGTATGCGATTCCGAACTTAGTCTTGTGTTCCCCGTCTTAAGGAGTTGCATCTCGGGCAATTGTCCAGCGTCATTTACTTTCTTTGTATGTGATTCCGAATCCAGTCTCGTGCACGTGTTGTCCGTCTTAAGGAGTTGCATCTCAGGCTGTCGCACAGCGCCCCTTACTGGATAAATAAGAGACGTCCCTGTCATTCTTAAGGGCAGATCTTCAACATTGCTCTTATTACCCAAGAAATCAGAGTAATTTGATTCATTGGGTAAAGCTCCTACAAATGAATATCCTTCAGGTTGTTGATGAGTTCTGTTGGCTGGATACTCCTGCTGAGAACTGTTATTTGCTGTTTTTGCAATAAAGGTTCCTAGACCAGACAACTGTTTGCCCTGCCTTCGATGACACTTGCCAGGCTCCTTTAGATGGGATTCGTCGTGTGTTGTTTTCATGTTTTCATGGTTGCCTAACTTCATTTCCAACAGGCTGCATGATTTAGATAACTGACAGCCATTCGTTTTGGAGGAATAATAAACATTTTGTACTAGGATGCAAGGTTCCCATTCTCCTGGAACGTTTGAACGAGTAAAATTTGAGGAAAGGATTGTTTCTGGAAAAGTGAGGCTTTTATACTCTTCGTTCACTACAGCTTTGAGAAAATTTTCTAATTCGGTTTCGCAGGACGAAGAACCCACGGTACTCTCTTTCCCTCTTCCCTGTAGTCCGCTTGCCATTTAGATAAAGGAAAGCTTGGTGTCTAAAATAGTCAAGGCAAACAACAAAAATTATTGATGCAAAGATCTCAAGAAATAAGAAAATCCTCATCGGCCTTGTGGAGCTCATTGCAAGTCCTTTATGCAGGATGCGTCCACTAGGCTCCAATGGGAAAGTTCATTTGCTTAATGAAGGCCACTTTTGTTTGCGCCATAGACGACGTCAAATTTGAAGGGAAGTCTTAATTTCCTTTCTTTAGTTAATCTCCACTAGCACTGATTAGCAGGGGCAGATAAAGGGGTTAATGGGTTATGCTTTCAAAACTTTCATTGAAATGGGAATTGTTAGTGCTATATAATAAATTCTAAGTAATTTTTATGATTGTTGGGAATACAAAACATAACTGTAGACCGTTGACACTGTTTATGCAAAATCGCGATAGAGCGCTTTCTAGTGTCAGCCCTCCGGCTACGAACAATATTTATCTCCGGCCATCAAGCGATATATATGTTAATTAAAACACTTCAGTCTGCTGATTTTGACTCATAATCAAGTTGATTAATCATACGGTGCTAAGAATGCGGCTATCGCTATCTAAATAAGCGACCTAACGAAATTTCACAAAGTTCTCTCATTATTAAATACCAATAAATTGTTGCCTTATAATGCTTGAGCTGAAAATATTGCAATCACCTCCTCGAAAACGATTCTACGGGGAAAGGTTCCAGCTGAGTTGCTTGTTAGCCTAGTATGTATTAATAATAACGTTGTCGTTGTCGAGTTTCTCGCTCTGTTTTTAAGTAAAACCTTACTTAGCTTGTTTGTTAAACATACCTGCTTGTACTGTACGTTACCATGAAACTTCAAAGTAAAGGAAAGGACGGCTATCGTAAGATCAGTGCTTCTTCTTATTCAGATCGCAAGTCAGTCTTCTTTACAGAGCATCACTCTCTTCAAAGATACTCTAACAGAGAACAGTATAGTGGGGTCCTTTCAAGCCAAAACAAATACTAGACTAATAAGGTAAGCCGCTTAACCAAGGGGCAGATCCTGTTTGTGTAACAATTTGCTAAATACCACCCTTAACGCCCCCTCGGGTCCTTTTGAAACTTTTTTTTATTATTTTCTTTGATGTTCCGAACGCGACAAAGAAGAAAGGAGAAGTCTGCACGTAAGCTCGTTACGCGTCTTTGAAACACTGAGCATAGACGATGCTAGAATCTTTCATCAGGCGCACCCAACGAGAATATAGTTCAAAACCACTTAAACATAGCATTGTTAAACGTATTTTGGTATTTAAACGGTAGATATAGGCATATCTTTATCCCCTAAAAATTTTCCATCTGTTCGGATTTCCTAGCTGAAAGTCTAGTGATCTGAAAATTCTAGGGATCAAAACTTACCTTTTCGAAAATTTCAGCGAGAAAAAAGGCTCCCGAAAATTCTAGGTGACCTTTTTAGGGTAAAAATCCGTCAAAAATAGACAATTATACCATTTTTTAGATGTTCGAAAATCCTAGGAGAAGCAGGCAAGCAAGAAATGTTCCGAAAATTCTAGATCTCAAATCGTCTTCCGAACAGATATTTTTCCGAAAATTGTCGTCGGGTGTCCCTGTTTTATTACAAAAATAACTACATAAATAAGCAATAGTAAATAAAGTGAGTGATTTTGTTGTCAAGTTAGCCTTTTGATGCTACCCCTATTATTATTATTATTATTATTATTATTATTCAAGTTCGTTTTTATTAAAAGGATGGTTAGGACGTAGTTAGTAGTTCTATGGTTAGGATCACAAAATCAGGTTTCATTATCAGGGCGCCCTTGATTGGCCGCGTATTTGGAATAAGAATAAACAGAAAGTTTGTTACAATTTACCTCTACCGTGATTGTTATTAGACCTCTGGAATGCTACAAGCATCTTAGAACGCACCTTTACAATTCTGTTCATCTCAACCACGATTTTTCGCTCAACTGATTTCATCAGCCGAATTGGGTTGCCACAACTGGACTCACGCGACATCAAAAGTAGCCGAAACCACCAAACCAACAGTCTGGCGAATGTAAAGAGAAAAATCTACATTTTTGGCTCACTAGTCTTAGAATTAGCTTGGAATTGAAATAGAAGACGACTAATTCTTCAATCTTTGGCGAAAAATAAGCTACACCTCAAAGGCAGGTAATTTACTTATTAATTAATCTTGTTTGTTATCAGAAGCTAAGAGCGAGTGCGGCTGTACATACATCTGTATACCTATTCAAAATGACTACTTTGCTCAGTACGATCGATTGTATAGGAAGAAATTGAAACACTTGTATTGAACATGACAGATTTTATTCTTTGTGGCTTGACAGTTTACGATACACTTGGGTGGACAGCTTTGCATAGGTTAAGGTATCATCCAGGGTAAAAAATCATCATTTTTCGAAATTTTCAATTTTTAGATGATTAAGTAGAGCTCATCAAGAGCTTTCTTTCAAAAGAAAATTCTAGGAAAAAATGTTTTTCCTGTGCAAACTTATGGAGCGCAAAAGTTTTTTCTATGCTAATTATTTTAATTGATCGTTGACAAGTCCTGTCATACTTGATACGCATGCCGCTGTTGAACCAAGCTAATCACGCAATTTGACAGAAATCCTGGTCTACAAGTATAGTGCTCACTGTTTTTCCCTGGATTTTGGAAGTGAATGCCTCCAAATAAGAAAAAAGAAGACGACAAAAATCGTTTTGCAAAGTGTGGGCTTCGAAATTAACAGAGAGCGACAAGGGCTCCTACTACACCGTTGAAACTACCGCGAAATCGAATTTCACGAGTTTCTTAGCGAGCGGAGCCAGCTTTTTAGGCCGCGAAGCGTCCAAGCGAACGAAAAATTCGCGACAGGTCCCGCGCCATATAAAATCGGACGAAGGACTTTTTTGAAAGTCTATTGTAACGGGAGAGCAGTTTCAAGAAAAACTCCAGGAAGCAGTTTGTTGTCGATTTTTCCAGGGAAGTGTCGAACTTTTAGAAAATGTATCAAGTAAAAGTTGGCTGGCTCAAAATGAAAACTGCCCGTCGCAAATAACTAAAGCTGCTTTCTCGACAAAACGAAGAGCCTCTGGGCCAGATGGAAAATCAGGACTGGACTCTGGACTCGACTCGACTGGACTCGGGGGTAAT
>BOPM01000120.1:247132-275061 GCA_022179025.1 Porites australiensis
AACCAGGCCTTGTATTTTGTGTAATTAAATCTTTAAAAAAAACAACCCCCCCCCCCCCCCCCCACCCTAAAAAAAAAATTACCCCCGAGTCTAGTCCAGTCCAGTCCAGTCGAGAGTCCAGTCCTGGTTTTCCATCTGGCTGAGCCTTGGAAATAAATTGTTCATCTGTTGTCGGGTTTAGTTTGTAACCTTTTCCTGCTGTGTCACTATTGTTGTCCCTTTTCTGGTATGCTTCAACATTGACAGCTTTGGTGTTATAATCTGTTATAATCTCATCACGGGTAATAGGCCGCCAAAAATCTTGAAAATGAAAATCAAGGGAAAATGAAAATCAGGGCAAGTTGAGGGTACGTTTTAAACTCCAAGTCGGCAACCCGTGAACCAATGTGGCTGAAATTTGGCCAACTTACTGTCAGATAGTTTTTCTAAAAAACCGTATCTGCGAATTTTGATTTCTTTTTTCGTTTTCGAGTAAGAGTACTTTTTCACAGGTAGTGCTAATGATTTGCAATCCCTAACTTCAACTGCTTATAACAAAAGAACAAACCCACTTGACAAAAATTTGAGACTCGGTTTTTTAGTCAACGTGTTAACAAGCGAATGAGATCTTAATTGGCTTCTTCCGTTTATTTTTGGCTGGCCTGGACTTAAATTTACAGTGACACCCACTTTCACAAAAAGCTTCTCATTTATGAATCGCGTTAATGTTTTGATTTTTTAAAATTAATAAGCAATAGTCTGAAACTCTTAAGCTTTCAAAAAATGTACGGTTTATGGGGGTATTTATTAAAAGCAAAAGCGCTAGCGCCGATCAACGCGGAGAGGGTGCTTAAGGGTGGATGATACCTTAAATAGAACTTCTCAGTCGGAAAGTTCCACCGTCAGTACTTCGTAGTTAATAATTGCAAAAGTTAATTGCGTAAACTGAAAGCCCGGCATTGGAATCTGATGATGTACGAACTCTTTTACTTAAATTATAAAGCGATTTCATTTAGTCTTCATATAAACTTTGGCACTTATTAATAGTGAGAAGAGCAGTCATTATAGTGGGCCAGTATTTAGATCTTGGTAATGTTTACCAGACTAGAAAACCAAATTAATTATTCTGCAAATTACAACGCAGGAAAATCACACAATCTGAAGTCCCAGATTAGTGAAAACAAAACGAATTCCCCGACTTTTTACTGCAATAATGGTATGGAGAACCAGACCGTTGAAAACCGTAACTCAGGATCAACATTTCTTCGCAATCCTGTCGGTCAGCGTTCCTAACATTGCCATACACGGATTTCTATGTAGATAGTAAAATACGTATACCAAACCTTTTATTTCCTTTCTGTTTTTCATTTCATATTATTATCTTATTTATTTTCTTTTTTGTCAGGCCTCAGTAGGTCGAAAGGTGGATGAACCATATGTCAGAATCGACTGGCGACAATCGATTGATGCGGTTGTGAAAAAACTAATACATTTCGCTTTTTCCGTGCTTACTTCCAGTGGAGGCTCCACCTGAAAGGGGAGTCTTTTTCAAGTGAATGACTGCATATAAAAAGGTAGGGATTTCACGAGTTGAAGTATGTGAAGGGTAGACAAGGAAAGGTAGCTTTTTCGTCTAACGTGGTAAATAATAGGGTTAGAGAGTGGAACCTAGGTCAGGGCCCTCCCACATGTGAGCTTTTAAAGGAACTGTGTCACGAAATTTATGAAGATTCAAGCGGCGTGGAAACTGCGATCAAATTGAGTAACACATTAATGTAACTGCTTACACAGCATGATACACACAGGTGCACGTAACGAAGGCTCTGCATTGCATCCATCAAAACCTCTCACTCGGAAAGTATTGACAAACTTCACACTTGGTAATTACAACCTTTTTGCCTGGAGGAAAGCTGAACCATTTAAAATACCTCTTGAGCCCTGTTACTGATTTAGAATCTCTGACCTCATTTTTAATGAGATTTTATTTGAGAAGGACTTATGACAGATGAGCTTGTGGCGTGAAAACGTAAACGTAGACAAAATGTAACAACAAGTATACAAAAGGGCTAGTCACCTTGGTGAAGGAAAATTGGACATACTTTTCTTCATAAAGGCACATGACTTGTAAATTTAGATTGAAATAATGATGCCAGCAATCAGTGATTTTCTACGCTACAAGACAGAAGTGAAATGCCTGTATTGATCTAGTTCTGGTGATATGCATAGAAGAGACCAAAATAGATTTGTAAATTTGGGGTAATTAAATCATTCATTTGGAGGTCATGCTGAAAATATAATATTAAAATTGATAGGGATTATTATGCCTAGAAACAAGTCAGTAAAAACACAAAGGAAAATGCCGTTTGAAGAGGGGTAGAGAGATCGGGTGATAAGATCTTGGTAATGTTAGTAACACTGGAAAACCAAGATTAATTGCTCTGCTCTCTAGTGGGTAATCACAGAGAGAATGAGACCTTGTTTCTGACTGATTGCCTATCTAGTATTCTGGTTATATTTTTTATTACGAACTTGCCTTCCTCTAAAATATCGTTTCCGTTTCTATAGCTCTGTAATAGGGCCAAAATACTATAAGTTTCAACCACCTTGTAATAGAAAAAACAAAACTTGGCTTCTTCGCTGAAATCAATTCTCGGCATTGCTTTTTTCTTTTAAAATCGTTATCCAATGGATAGAAAACAGGGAAACCGATTACTTTTCCTACTTGATAGAGATTTATCAACTGGCACTTGCAGTTAACGCATCCCTGGGGAATGGTGTGGTGTATTCAGGTCCGTATCATTCTCGGGGCTGTCCCTTTCGTCAGGACTCGCTCGAAGGACCACCTTCTTCTTTTACTTTCCGTTACTAACATTCTTATCTCCGCGGATACTTTCATCAAAACACTTGCCTTAGCTTCCTCTCAAAATTTTTAGAATATGAACGGATTTTCCTTCTCTTGAAAGGCAAGTATTCCTCAAAAAGTAGTTGACATCCCTCGACTAGCATTTGCATATAGTTAGTATCATCTTGTCTTCGCCTATCATTGAATTTTTTAGCCATTTTCTTGATTTCTGCACTCAAGCCAAAATTATCTAAGCCACCGCGCCGCTGTGTTTCGTGACGCCAATGCGTGTTTTGCAATATACAATTATTGACGTCAGAGTAAATGACGTCAATGAAGGTATAATTTACGAATCTTCCAAATTTGAAACATTCACCCGAAAAGATGACAAAATACTTATATCAGTTCAACAGTTAAAAGCACAAATAGCTCTTGTCTCTATTATGAGCACACTAAATGGAATGGAATCCGAGAAAAGAATGTGTACCGTTAGTAAAGATTCGGCAGAATTGTGTTAATATGAAACACCAACTTAATCTGGTCTGATGCCATAAAGTAGAGTTAATTGTAACGCCTAAATCCAGCATCTGCAGCATCCCGGAGTGGAATGCCAGTTTTTAGCAAGGTGACTCCATGGTGCCGTCCATATACACTAGGGTGTCATGTGCAAAAAAGCAGCTTAACAAAAACGCTCTCTTACGGAAACAGTGCAAAGGCACAACATCGATTCATCTCCCTGGCGAAGATGAATCTGCCCTTCCCATCTTATAGTCAACACTCATGACATGATGTATATTCTTCAGATGACTTTTTTGATGATCTAGTCGTGCAAAACGTCTGCCGCAGTGTTCACATTTGTAAGGTTTTTCTCCCGTGTGGCATCTATAATGACGTTTCCTTTCGTCGCGGCGCTTAAACTTTTTTCCACAGCCCTTCCAAGGACAAAGATAACACCTTGTTGGTTCTTGGTTTGAGTGATGTCTTAGATGAAGAAACAGTTGTCCTAGTTTTGGAAACTCTTTGGAGCACCCAATAAGGTAGCACTTATAGTTCTTTGCTTTTGAAATCGGTGAGACGTAAGAATTTTTATTGTTGAGCCTTTTGGCAAATTCTGATGTGGATTCCGTAACATCCCTTGGTAAGAGTGAAATTGCCGTGGCACAGTTATTGTCTTCTAACTGTTTCTCCTTTAAATTCTGATTTTCATTCTGCGTATCCAGATCGGAATCAAGTGTACTGATGTTGGAGTCACTTAATCTAGACTGCTGATTTGACACTGTTTTAGATATGTAAAAGCCATTTCCCTCAACTGGAGCTGCAAGTTCTGAAAAGCATCCGCTCGAGAAAGCATTTCCCAATTGACATCTTCGTGGCCTGCCGGAAGGATTTTGGTTTTGTTTCTTTCTTTCTGCTTTCTCGCGGATCGGATAATTTTTGTGCACTTTAGAGGGCGCTGGCCTTGGGAAGACTGAGATTGACCTTGAATCAAATACAACGTTCCTGCAATCTGGGCTCACCTGGGCACTCTGTCCATCCTTGTTGGCGCCATTGCCATTCCTTCGGGAATATACGCGCTCTTCTCTTTTCTTTGAAGGTGTGTGTTTTTCCAATGTAATCAACGGGTTCAAGCCGATCGGCTCATCATCGAAACTTTCCCTCTTCTTTTTGAAGTTGCCACATTCTTGTTGCAATTTATATGGATGTGAGCTATTGGAAACAAATGTCGACCGTGAATGACTTTCTGGTAACTTTGGGGCATATTGCTCCATGGATTTGGAACACACAGCTGATTCTTCTGATGTGGTGAGGCTTGGAAGGAGATAATGAGTGGAAGGATGGATGAACTCATAAGAGGATCTGCGCCGAGACATTGGAAAACGTTGATGGCTTTCATGGTTGCGGTTCAACTTAGAGGGACTGTTTTGTGGTACATAAGTGCTATCACAGAGCAACTGGTCCATTTTTTCTGCACCAAAACAACCAACCCTTTCTTCCACTATTGGATTTTCTAGCTGATTCTTAAAACCAGCAGAAGGCCACGCTGGAGATCTCGTGTAGGAAATTCTAGCTTGCTTTAAACCTGGTTCTTGTAGTTTCCAGTTAGCTGAACAGTCCCGAACTGAAAACACGCCCAGTAGTCGTTGGAAGAAAGGACCCCTGCTACCTGCCAAAGAATCTGAATGACCAGTTGAGACATTATTCATGTCACTCAGATGGAATGCGTTTGTTCCTTGGGTTATGGTTAGTTCCCCTGTAGTTTGAGTAGTACTTTGTGGACGTTCTGCCCCTCTGCTGAATTTTGATAAATTTGATCCACTCTCTTTTGCTGAATAATAAACACTTTTCAATACAATGCCGTTTTCTTTGTCTTTTTGCTGTCCTTCTTTTTTCCCGACGCTATGCATCCCAGCAGTATATGAGGTGATGAAGTTCGGGATATCATTTGACATTGTAACCGAAAGACTTTTATTCTCTTCATCCACAACTGCCTTTGTAAAAGCATCTAATTCAGCTTGACCAGTGGAAGACAACATAATCTCCTAATGTTTCTCAAGTGTCGTTGCCTTTAAAACAAAAAAATAAAAATCGTGTTATATTCGTCTACTGCAATAACCTGATATCATATGCCTTTCGTTTTTCGTTTCTTCAGTGAAATGGCTGCACTTTTAGCTTGCACTTTTAGGAAACGTTTGAAAGCCTTAATCCTCCTGGCCTATGATTTAAAACTAATGGCAAAATGCAGATGATACTTTTCAACCCTTATCGATAGCCACCGGCCGGTTTGCTCAGTTGGGGGAGCACCAACCTGTTGAGTTGGAGGCCGAGGTTTATATTTATATCTCGTCATTGGGTGGTTACTCTCTAAAGCCGGTGCCCTTGTCTTCATGAACGTAATCGATCTGGAAGGGTGAAGAGTACGGGGAAAGTTTCCCCGATGGTGTGGTCTGATCTGCCTCTACAAATGTTAACAATTCGCTTATCACACATATCACACTGTAAGCCCACCCCATAAATGGACCTAACGCAGCTTCCAGTGGCACCTTCGTGTTGTTTCATCTGAGCTAACTACTCAAAATTATATAATGTATGGAGGATATGTGCTGTTATCCTCTGCTCTGCAGTACTAAATCACATTACATTCTACTCAGGAACCTTCTTTCTGATAGAGCGTTTTGCAAATATTGTTTCGTTCTGGAAAATTCCCAAGGCAAAAGGTTTGCCTCAAAATTACCAATTATTTTCCCTAGGGCGTACAACCTGTATTGACCCACGAAGAAAGCGCTGTTAGTTGGGCAAGGAATAACTTAGTAAAACATATTAGATATTAGGTTCGCAAAGTTGAACGCAAAGTATTCGTTCCATGTGGCCAAGGGTTATTGACAAAACGTAATAACTTGAAATGCTGATTGAATTTTGGAAAAAGTGACATTTATATCAGAGGGAACGGCTTTACAGGATTTAAGGTTTCTGCTGACGACAGTGATACAGACAGAAATTCCACCGAAAAATGGCGATGTGGGGGCTCAGAAAATAAAGTATCTTTTTTTTTTTTTTTTCAGCAAAACTGTCATACCTTCCAGGAAAGCTCTGCCTTGGAAGTCTATATTTCAATATTTTTAACAAATAATTTCATTGTCGAGGACGATAAATCAAACTTTTACACTCTCCATGGTCAAATACATTTATAATATTATAGTCCCGAACGATCAAAAGGTTAAAGAAAAAATTTTCCCTGATTATTCATTTTTCTTTTTGGTAAGCAAACTTTTTAAAGGGACACGTGCTGTGCTTGAATGAAAATAGAGTAAAAGTTAAATGGAAAAAAAAGGAAGAGCGTGTCCTTATCTTTTTTTTTTCGTGATGATCTTATGCAGGAGTGGAAGGAAAACTCAACTAGGCGGCTGCTTTGTTTACAATTAAGAGCAGGGCGGATTAAATTTGACATGTTGGAGTGATTCTGGCTACCTTGCCTACGGTCAGAGTGACAGAGTAACATGAATAGCCTCAAATGCTGTGATACGAGGAATAAACTTCCGTGCTATGGAAACACAATTAGATTTGAACAAATGATAACAATAGAGTAAACGAAAAGAAAAACAATGCGGCAAGGTTTAGTTTTGTCTAATAAATTATGTGACCTTAATTGAATACAAATTTTACTTTTATGTCTGCCAAAAATGCTAAAAGGTTATAACGTAGTTTGTCATTACACTGTCATTATACTTAAAACGTGAACCTTAATAATAAAAGACTGTCCCTTGGAAGATCGATAGAGCATGCTCAATGAAGGATGAAAGTATATGTAGACAAATAACTAAGGCCAATAATTTTATGAAGCAATGACAGTTATTTGGCGCAACGACTCGGTCAGTATATAGTGCCAAAGTATCACAACTGACAATTTCAATTCAGTTGTATCTATATCTTCTTCTGAAGACATTTTTCTTTTCCTTTTACGAATCGAACAAAAAAGCGAATTATCTATCACTTAGCCAGAGCAAGATGAGGCGCAGATTTTCACGTGCAGTGGTTGGGCGCTGGCATGAGAGAGCAGATGAAGTTAAAAAACACCCAAATGGGCGTTTGCGCAATAGGGTGATTAAGTGGCTACTGGCAGTGAATTTTTGCACTTCGGATTACAAAAAAAAACTTCAAACTTCGCAACAACAGCGTGAACATCTTTATCGACGATAATCTCCTAATGGGTTAGGGGATGGAGGGGATCTCAACCCTAGAAATTGCGTTCCCTTTTCGGCCTTCGATTCATTAAGAACGTAACCTAGAGCCCTCGAATTTAGTACCCGCGTGGTATGCGTTGTCGTAAAAACGAACCTGCGTTCATAAGGAAAGGAAAGCAACATGCTTACAGCAAGAATTGGCTTATCATCATGTGTAAAGGTGCAAAAAAAAGGAAATTATATCATAAATTTCCATACAATTAGCCCTGAATGTGATCACAACTTTAACAAAGGCCTTCTAAGGAAGATTTGCTCCAGCTTAGAAACAGTGATTTCAAGCTTTGTCATTTAAACTGAATATATATTAAATCCAAAGTAAGGGAATAGGGTTTTAATAGTATCCATTACAATAATAGCTAGTTTTCGGTTTTAAGGTGAGCACAAAACCTCCAGACAATTATCATATAACGAGAGGTTTCCCTTAAGAAAGCGATGCATGCACTTTGAGCTGAATTTGCACTCACCTTCCTATCCCTTATAGTTCTGCGATGACAATCCTAAATCGAAAACAATTACAAAATCATAACTTTTTTCACCGACTTCGAGTGAGGCGGCATGTTACAACTGCTTTCCTGTGAAGCACGCATGCCAAGCTTTCCATCACTCAAATCCATTGCCTCATGCTCGTATGAGGAAATTCATTATTTCTCTCAACAATCAGTTGCTATGCAACTATACTTGTCTTACTTAGCACGCAAAAAGCAGCCTCTGAACCTCCAACAGAGAACATGATGGTTTCGACATAAGAGTCCCCCTTTTTTATTTTATTTCCCCTGATTTATATTCTTTTATTATCATCTGATAGTCAGTCCTTTTTGGCGCGTGAATGCATTTCTAAGATACCAAGAATGTCGCTAAAAATGATATACCTTTGTTAACTTTACATGTAGATGAAAGCAATGATGCCAACAATAGTACAGTTTGATTAATTCATCTTAAAATGATTATCTCTAAATTTCACGGAGGAAGTTGTGAGTGTGCGAAATAAGCAATAGTCTCGATTCATGTTTACCTTATATGAATATTCCGTCACAAATTTCTAAACAGAAAGATGTGGTCTCCTAAAAAAAACTCTTCCCTGTTTTATTAGTCACTCTCGATCTCTAGGTTTGCTACCACGTAAAAATAAAAATATATATGTACTTTTTTGCAGAATTTGGATGAAAGTAGAATTTAGTTCCCAGCAGAGGGAAACTTTTCTTACCAACCAACATGGCCAATGTGACGTCATGCAGTAGCAAACATGCAATGAATACATGGCAGGTGTATTGACGAAACAGAGGGTCAAAAAAATTCAAGGGTGGAATTGTCATCTTTTAACACAGTTCCTTGTTTTCTTTGAAAGTGCAATTTAGCATAACAATTAAAGTGGAGGAAACCAAGCTTTCTTTCTCATATAGCCCAAAGGTCAGTTTTTCAGGGCGTTAAATGATCGGCTTCCAACAGTTTTTGTCACCATTTCAGCGAAGCATTATATAACATGAACTTGACATCTGTTGCCGGTTAAGGTGAAATTGAGGCAGAAATTTGCTATTATTAAGTTTTGTTGTAACATTGAAAGTTTATGTTATCGCCGCATGACCCACCAAGCGCCTAAAGGGTCTTACTAAAGATTGGAACAGATTAATAATCAGCCAGACATCTATAATCTCATATTGACAATTTCGTGAGGAAAATACTAGGCGTTAAATGAATTTCAATTAAAACACGGTACCGATCTCTTTGTGAGAATTGTAATTTGATCGCCATGGTCATATCAGACGTTTAAATTGCACTGAGAGTTGACGTGTAGTATTAGTCATGCAGATAATGCAGTGATGTCGTTGGAATTGCCAGAGTACCTGAAATGGACAAAAATCAGTGCATATTGCTAGCAGCCCTCTATGCCGACATGACATTCGCCAGGGAAGCGTTCATTCCTTTTCAAAGCTCACCGAATTGAACTTGAAAAGTAGTTCCTTCAAAGGTGTCCAATGAACTGGGCCTGGAAGGGGGTGCTTGAATCTCTAGTCACGGGTTAAATTTCCGTATATTCACGTATCACGTTACCTTTTGGAGTTATTTTACTAATCGCGTGATTAGGTGACGAACTGATCAAGTCTATCGATGATCTAAGTGGTAATAATAATAATAATGATAATAATGATTTAATATTTATATTGCGCAAAATACATGTAGATATGATCAAATGCGCATTACATGAAAGTAAATTATCGACACTAATAAGCTATTCAAAATAACTAAAAATATTAACCTGAATTTAATTTTTTACAATGCCGAAATCACGCCTGAATTCAAGATTCTGGAAGGCCAAATTTCTAAATTCATTATTTATTATTATTATAAAGGCCAACATAGAAGTGGTATAGGGACCGGCATCTCCGTTTTTTAAGAGGGAATCTCATTAACTTGCAGGACCTTGCAGGGGGTACATTAACGCCAATGACGTCACAGCCTTTTGTCTTTATCTCATGAATACAATGTGGAGGAATCAGGTCATGTGCTATTTTTGGCTGGTTCAACCGGTTTGAGATGGATAATGTCATGGCTTTTTGTCTTTATCACGCGGAGAAATTTGCCTAGTCTCCTTGTACGGCGTTTTCTCAGTCCCTCTCGGTCAATTCACTTCGGTAACGTATCCGAGGCTAATTTTCGCTTAGACCACGTGGCCCGAGACGCTTTGGCCACTCGTAATAATAGAGACCTTTAGATTCTAGGAAGAGAACGACTACGAGTACGAGATTTAACTTAAAGTTTTTTCGCGCGTATTCTCAAATAATAGACACCCCGGATAGCTCATTGTACATCTTTTTGACTTAGCACTGTTATCTTGATTGGAGGAGGTTAAGCTATCTCCCAGCCGAAAAAATAAAACCTATAACACTCTAGAACTTTTGTCCCATAACTCAACATTCTCGCTAAAACTCAAAGTGGAATGACGACGACTATCCCGTTTTGCCGCCAAAATGACCCTGGTTCACGCGTGGCCACATGACTCAGTATTGAGCAAAACCGCGCGTACTCCTAGTCGTACTCCTCTTAGAATCTAAAGGTCTCTAATGAGGCCTAGGGACGATGTGCTATTTTTAACTGATTTAACCGGTCTGGCAGGTTTTCTAGTTACTTTAAGGTCGATCGATATCTTGGATTTCGATTGGTTGAATAGAAAATAGGAGAAGTTAATTCATAGTGTCTAAGGAATAAGCTCAAACTTGCATGTGAGTACCGAAAGAGGGAAAATATATAAGGACTTTCGGTTGTTATTTTTGGCCTCTGGGAAGTCAGCAAAGTTTTTCGGTTGTTACATGTAAGGGACCGTACGTTTATTACGTCCCAGGCGTGGGCAGGGGTTTTTGGAGGGGGGTGCAATTTTCTAAGAGGCTTGATTTTGGGGGTCAATTTTGAAAAGGAACAAAACGTGAGGGGGTCGAAATATTAAGACAAAGGGCTGGCCTTCTAAGTAAAAGTTGTCAAACTACTGGTTCTTTGTCAACAACAAAATGTTACCCGTACAAAGCTTGGCCCAGAAACCTATCAGCTAAATCTACTACCAGGAATGTAGCATGAATGTAGGCACATATGTCCATGCATACAGCTGAAATCTGGAAAAAAATATGTAGATTTTTTTTATTTCCTAAAAGCATTTTTATCATTAAAGTGGGATAAATATTCCACATTTGGTGTTTTTGTGTTAGGATTTCCTTTATCCTTTTACTGATTAAGTGGAGTGAAATGGATCCGAATGCAGGATGTGAAGCCACGGACCTTGGTTGAGACTTTTGAACAAGCCAACTACAATTCTATTCCGGAGTATAATGTATCTCTCATAACTTTGTTGACTTATCCTGTCAACATGCACAGCTGAGCGTACCTTCATCGGTATGAAGAGACCGCAAACTACTTTACGAAGAACGTAATTGATATTGATGGCGTTATAACAGATTTTCCCGGTCTGAAGGGTGCACATCTCGCCCGCTTACGTCCTTGGTACATTTTAAAATTTGTTATTGTCAAGAGGGAGGGGTACAATTTTCATATGTAATTATTTTGGTGGGGTACAGTTTTGATACACCACACTTTTACACTTTTCTGAACCCCCCCTCCCCCCACCCCCGCTGGGACGTAATAAACGTACAGTCCCTAATAAGTCGCATCTGGGGAAACTCTTTGCACGCCATACGGACTTATACCGTATTTACTCGATTAACCGCCCTGGGCGCTTATTACATTTTTGGACCTTGAGAGTGGGCGCTTATTCGAGGCTGGGCGCTTATTAAATTTTCAACATTTTCAGCAAGTGTAGTATGTTTATTTCGCAATAAAACAATAAATAGTGAAACAAAACGCGAAGATGTAACAAAGCAAGGTTTCTGTAAAATACTCTGAAGAAAACTCCGTCTTCCAGGAAGTCTCTTATTAGTACCAAGAGCCATTTTATGGCTCTTGTTAGTACTTATTCAATGTTTGGGGGGTGCGAGGGGAAAGGGGGTGGGGGTGGTTGCTTATTCTTGGCTGGGCGCTTATTAACTTTTTCTGCCCTTTAGGATGGGTGCTTATTCGAGGTGGGCGCTAATTCGGGGCTGGGCGCTCATTCGCATATTTCGCCCAGTCTTACCCAACTACACTTTTTGCGTGGTCACATAGCCGCAATCCGGCCGGAACCAGGATCAATGAAAATCGCAAGATGGTAAGTGGGCCAATTCTTATTTTATCGGGAAAATAGCTGCTTAAAAATCTAATTTGTAGTGAATGGGTTTTTCTTTGTCTTTGTTTGAGGTATAATGGCCACATTTGCCTTATAAAAACGGCATTCGTCAGCGTATTTGTAAAAATATACCTTGGCTAGTTCAAAGCAGCTCAACGCAGGAGTTCCCAAACTCTGAAGTAAAATTATCGATTATTTCGATGTCAATTTTAGAATCGATTGTTATAGGAAAATTGATAATAAATGAGATTAAAAGCATTGATTTTAATCAGTTCTCAGATTGATAACTTTCGATTTTTATGGATGGTTGTGGTTTTAAAGATTCTTCCGCAGAAACCCTAAAGTGTTTTTTAATTAGACTGGAAGGAATGTTTTTGACAAGAAACAGTTTACATGTGTTTGTCATAACATACCTTCAAGCCCTATACCTAGGGCCATTCCAGTTAATATTCCAAGGGTTTGAAAGTTGTTTCTAAGGTGGGTGGCTGTGTCGCCACCTTTTATTTTTGGAATATTTTGAGGGGTATGAGAAAAAAACGAAAGTAATGTGCTTTTTCTGCGGGGTGGGGATGGGGGGCGGGGAGGGGGGGCTTGCTGAGTTGGTACTATTCAGGGCTGTCAATTCTCCTGGACAATCCGGGATACTCCAGATTCATGGACCGTATCTCCTGGTCTCCAGATTAGAGTCTGAAATCTCACAAGGCTGATCGCTGAAGTTTGCCATTGACTGTAGGCTTGACTTTCCAACAATAAAATTTCAAATATCTTGCATTGTTTTAGCTATTTAACTGTTGGCATAAAATGTTTCCTCATAAACTCCGGTATGCTGTTGTTATATAGGCAATAATGTGATTGGTGGGAAGTTAACCGATCTGGCCCGAGTTGTTCAAAAGGTGGATAGCGCTATCCACTGAATAAATCACCATCCAGTGGATAAGTATTAGGGAAACCAATTGCGCTATCCAGTGGATAGAGATTTATCCGGTGGATATCGCTATCCACCTTTTGAACAACTGGGACCAGGTCAACTGTTACAATGCCAACAACATCTTTTCCACACATTTGGATTGGAATGAAACAGGTCAAACCGTTAATCCTATCCATAACATTTTTATCATTTTGTAAGTTACTGATCCAGCCTCGTCCAGGTTTTGTTGAATATGCCCAACTTGACGAAAGAGATCTCTGAACAGTGGAGATCCAGACCTTCAGATAAGGAGGGGGCCCAGTTGTCCAGACCCCGAGATAAAGGGGTGTCCGGTCTCAAAAAAAAAATTTTTCGGCCCTTCGGGCCTCAGTATGGTCTAAAATTAAGAGGCGGGGGGGAGGTAGGCAGGGCCCCCGGGCCCCTCCTCCAGATCCGCCACTGCAGAAGAAAAGATTACATGGAGTTCCTGTTTGGCTGACTTTTCCAACCAAGATTTCTTTAGTATAAACATTTTGATAGCTGAAGCATATTATATATTTACCTGTCTTGCAACCGGCATGTCACTTGCTTTGGGCATGCATGTATTTCTGTAGAGATTTGAAACTCTACATGCAGACATCTTCCACCATAATAAAAAGCATGCAAACTCTGACGTTCTTTGCAAAGGAAACAGAAGTTTGCTTCAACAATTTCAAAAGTTCATGGTCTGTGATTTATTGTGATTGGTTACTGGATTTCAATCCATTTGTGTGTTTCTGTCTTTCAATTTTCATATTTGCTTTTAGTCGTAATTATAATTGACAGCAGGAAAAAACATAATCTTGTTAGCTAGCTTTTAAAATTCAGAATTTATACGTTATTGAAAAGCACAGGAATAAACATACATTCTTGTCAATTGCTCTTATAATGCTGCAGTTGTGACAGTGACTTCTGATTGCAGTCTGTGGACAGGCCCAAAGAAAAATATTCCCAGATAGAATCTCAACAATATCTCTTACTAGTCATTGTTTCATTGGACCTTTTCAAACAAAGCTCTAGTGAACACTGACTTTAAGACTTTTGTTTTTTCCTTCACCAGAGTGACGAGTTAAACATTTGTGATGTTGACCCTGAAGTTATAGAGAAGGCAGGGAAACTCAGGTTTCGTAAAGAAAAAACTGCAGCTGCAATTATCAGTAAGTCTGTGGCATGCAAGAGGAAATTACAATAAGATCCAGGGTAGGGTTGGATAGGTGTAGACCTTACTTCATGTACGTTGTTCAAATCAGAGAATTGTCTCAAGTACAGTCTGCCATGAAAATGAAGCGATTACCACTGATTTTGCATGCAACTTTTGCTTAAGCCCTAGTGTCCACACACAAATTCTCCAGACCAGACTAATCTCAATACATTTCTTGAGGAATTAGTGAAGAGAAGTTGTTTAAAGATCAAATCATTTTCGTTAGGTGATCATGATGAATTTGCATAAACTTTTCTTTTTATGTATTGATATTGTGGCCTTTCAGCCATAGGGCTTGTTCATATTGGTTTTATTTGTCAACAAAATCATTTTATCACTTGGCATATAACACAAGAGGCAACCAATGCTTCAGAGCTGAGTACTTCATGAGAGGAATGTCACATGTTTAATAGTACAACAAATGTTTAACAAAGGGGAACTGTAGAAAGAACTGACACTATAAACAGTGTACACAAGCCCTTAATCATTTTTGTTGCATTTAAGTATCAGCTCTTCATCAAATTAAGTAAATACACTGCAGAATAATTATTAAATAATTATTGTACTTTTGTTTTTCACTCTGATAAAGGACTAACTGGTAGAAAAGACAGCTCTTTTGTTTCTATAAGGTCTATTAATTTTAATACTGAAACTGTTATGTCTTACATTTAGATATTGCAATTTTTCTTAATTCTTTTCTAGTGAAGATTGATGCCGAGAAGCATATTGTTATTTTGGATGAGGAACACGAGGTAAAGCAAGTTTTTCCTTATTTTAATTCATGATTGGCAGTGATTAGCAACGTTGTCAAGGAAGCCTAGCTCAATTTTCAATGTTATTGTTTCCACCTTTAAGATCTGTGGTGATTTGTCCACAGAACACTCGATCATTTTAGGATCCACATGAGACCCCATTAAGCTATGTCAGTGCTAAAATTGTCCAAAATTTAATATTATGTTTGTGACATCATTTTGATTCCATCTTTAGAACCCAGAAAATTAATGTTCTGTAGAATTTTATTTTCTGACAACAGAAGGTCTTTATTCTGATAAAGATTGACTACTGCAGCTACATCCTTCCTAGTGGAAGAATGTAAAAGCAAGTGCAGTTGGTAGTCTTATTATGACAAAATTAGATTTCTTTGTGATATGAAGTTTGTCCATTTCTGTTTTCGTTTTTTCTGTCCTATTTGTGTTCTGCAAGTGCATGTGTAGCCTTATTTTTGAAAGTGAATTAGAATCTGTATTTTGTGTAAAATTTCCTGGTCGGTGGTTTTTCTAGTCAGATACCCAGTCAACTCCCCCATTTACTGTACATGTAACTGAATATATGATGTGACCCCACGATTAAAAGAAGACTTGAAACTTGGTGGGAAGGGCGTTAAACTGACTTCAGAGAATGTTGAGTCAAGAGAAATCTTTAAACCTTGTTGTTGCTTATGTAATAATAATAATAATAATAATAACTTTATTAATCTCCTCAAAAAGGCTTTTCAGCTTAATTTACAATGTCAAATATCTAAAACTTAGTTTTCCAAAAATACCCTTGAAAATGCTGTTTTATTTTTACTTTAAATACATCTAAATTAGTGATAGACTGAAACTCGTCTGGGAGACTATTCCACAGCTTTTGGCCTCTGAAGGTAAACGCGTGCTGACCTGCAGCCGTCCTACAGAGGGGTATATGTAAGCGGTCCCTATTCCTAGTGCTGCAGTTTTGCACTTCCAATCTGGTGTTAAACTTCTGACAAAGATATGGAGGTGCAAGTCCATTTAAGCATTTAAATACCAGGATAGCATCTCTAACCACAAGTTGTTTAATAATTTGGTAGCCATTGTAACTGCTTAAGCATAGGTGTAACATGATCAAATTTCCTCATTCCAGAAACTATCCGGCTGCAAAATTTTGCACTGTTTGTAATAGCTCAATGTTTTTCTTAGTGGTATTAGCCCATACTGATGAACAATACAATAATTTACTGAATACGAGATAATTAAATAATCATAGTGATCAACGTACACTTATCAAACAGGTGCAGAGAAAAAGTACTTGATTTATGCGTAGGTGTAGAGAAAAAGTACTTGATTTATTGTGTCAGTTTTTGTTTTATTACAGGATATATCTGTGGACGATCTGACAGAAGAGTTACCCGATCATCTACCACGGTATCCTTGTGTTATTTATTCTTGGTGTTAAGTAGTTTTCAAAGCAGATCAGAGGTCATAACAACAATATTAAAATTATTATTCTTAATCCTTCTACTATACAGGTTTTTGACATTAACTTGTTGCCTCAATTAATAAAATGCGTATGGTTGCCAGGCATAAAATGTTAGGGGGAAAAAACTTTCACAATCAAATTTTGATCTGGCTATGACATCTGATCTTAAGCCCTACTTTTGCTGCTCGCTGCCAAATTTTATGCTTTTTGTACCTTGATTACCATTCTTGAAAAGTTCTTGAATTTTAGGGGAAGTCCTTAAAAAGACCTTAAATTCTATTTTTCTTGAAAAGTCCTTAAATTTCTGGGCAATTCCTTAAAAAGTCCTTGAATTTTCTTCAACTTTGAATTTAGTGGCATGGAAAGTGTTTTTTGATGATTTTTGGTTGTCCAAGACAGAATAATTATGAATCATAACCCAGAGAATTTAAAGGTTATTTACACAAAGTGCTCAATGTTTTATGCATCTGCACAATAATTAACTATCAATTTAAGACAAGTGAACTGAGAAATGAGTGAACAAGTGAACTGAGAAATGTTGGTGAAGCAAACAGTTCAAGCCCTAAAGCCTTATAAGAATAGACTGGGAATGTGCACTTTTGTATAATCTGTGAAAATATATTCCTACACTGTAGTAGGTGGTCCTTGAAAATCTAATGCAACCCTTGAAAAGTCCTTGAAAAATGGTCACAATTTTTTGTATGAACCCTGATACTTTTTTGATAATTCTTTCATGGCTACTGCGTGATAAAACCAAAGTTTTGCTGTTCACTTTTCCATGATTTAATTGATTACAACCACTTTCAGTAAATTTATAAAGTCACTATAGTACCATATAGCTAGAGTCTCATTGAATGCAAAGTGTGTCAGTATCAAAAGTATAGCTTTAAATTTGCTTTAAAGTGCTTACAAGGAGTGCTCCAAGCTAAACAATTTTTAAAGTCACCTTTTGACAACCTAAATAAAATGGTCACCAGATATTACAAATTTTGGTTGCCAGAGGGAAGAAAGTGTTCTTGAGTTGTGTTAATAATATTATTTTATGGAGGGTTCGAAATAATGAACATGGCTTCCCTGCATTTAGCGCGGTGGAATTTGGAGGTGCATGCGATCACATCTCAAGGCTTTATATATGAATTTTTTTACCCAGACAAATTTCAAGCCAAAGAGACAAAATATATTATAAAAATTTCTTGCAAATGACGAAAATAATGTGATATTAAGTTGCCATTTTTTTTTAGATATTTGCCATAGCAACCAAAATAAGGCAGCTTGAATTGTGAGTAGCAATACTTACTTAGTTCCCAGTGTAGACTGTCAGCTTTAAGGGAGGGGGTTGCAAAGCCCTTTTTCGGTTGGACATTTTTGGGATCCAAAGGACTTTCTAGGTTTAGAAATTTTTTCAGTGACTATAACTTGGGTAGGATTAAAATACACTGACTTTTTGAGTGGGTTGATCGTGGTGAACATAAGGCACAATCCAAGGTGACCTTCACTTTAATGTCAAATAACTGTAATCCATTTTATTTGATACAGATAGATTTAACCTTTACATGCAAATGCAGGCTGGGAGACTTAGCAATTTGTTCATAAAAGTTTTTTTCATGGACAGCAGAAATTGTCAGGTTCTGGGCTGTTAGACTCTTTCTTTTTTTGGGGTGACAGTTTGGCCTCATTTCACCTTCCTGGTGCTATTGTTCCTAAAATCTGCTGCATGTAGAGTAAAACATGGCTTGAATTTTACCTCATGCAGTGTATGGTGTTTGTTTACATGTCTGTTTGATTCCTTAATCATCTTCTTCAGCTATGTATTGTACAGTTATGTTCTTAAGCATGATGATGGCAGAGTATCGTACCCACTGGTTTTCATTTTCATCAGTCCTCAGGGTAAGGACAGGTTACTGAGCTATGTTGAACTGTGTTGATTAGTATAGGTAATCATACAACTTAAAGTTCAATTTGGATTTTTTTTGGCACAAGTGTATTTTTCAAAAAGTATCAAAACTATTTACGTTCATTTGACATTTCTCACAATATCATACAAAGCTGTCTGAATGATTGAATATTTTATAACAGTTTGTTGAGGTCAGCAGGTTCAGAACTCTCAGTTCGCTGAAAAATTCCCTCTTCTTTTCAACATCATATTTATTATTGCCTAACATGTATTGATTTTTTTTATAACATTATTACTCGTATGGGCCAATTTATGCCACTTTCCCATTGGTCAACTCGAGGTAGTATAAGAAAAATATGCTCAGCCATGGGCTTGTTGAAAAGCATTTTCTTCATGCCTTGTTGCAGCGAATAGTTCCATGATTTATATATGCAGCCTTGTTTGATTTTAATTAAGTGCCTAATAAGAGTACATTGGGAATTAATTGTACATTTCCAAGTTTTATTGTGTGGCCTTGTCTACCCTCTGAAGTGAACTAGTCCACAGACATGGATGGAAGGTTTTATCTTTGTGAATTTCAGTTTATGATAAATGAGTCAATGTTTCAAATTTAGGGACTAAACCTGAGCTGCAGATGATGTATGCTGGTTCAAAGACAAACCTAGTTAAAAAGCTAGGGGCAACAAAGGTAAATATGAATGCTTTGTGTTTGTCCTGTACAATGTAAAATTTCACGTTGTGTGTATGTGTGCCTGAAAGGGCACATTATATCAAACATCTAGAAAACAAGAACTCAAATCCACCCCATCCTCTGGAGAAAAAAGCCCTAAATCATACATTTTAACCTCTTCTTCTCCTGCCCAATTTTTATGGAACCCAAAAGCCTTTAAGACGGAATCCATCCTAGGAAATTGAGTATTTTAGTTGTCAGTTGACAAAAACCTTGTGCTAGAATATTGTATTCTTTATTACACTTTTTGAGGGCTATGAATGTAATAAGTTGTGTGAAATTAAACTGCATGGAAAAGTTCTTATGGGAGCACAAGAAAACAACCTTCAAAAGCTTCAAATTTCACAAAAATAATTAATATGAAATCTTATGCATGACAATTTACCAGTGTTTTATCAATTCCTTTGAAATTTGAAATTTATTTTCTCAGGCTCCTATAAGAAATTGTCTTTGGTGTTTATTACAGATAACTGTTAAATTACATCTATAGCCCTTGAAAAGTGTAAAAAAGAATGCAACAATTATTGGCTTAAAATATTCTGGTACACCTTGTACAGGTTTTTGTCAATTAAAATTACCCAATTTACAGGTGGATTCTGTCTTAATATTGAAAGGATGGCCTTTTTATTTCATGCTCCAGGAGATTTTGCTGAAAGATGCTATTTGAAGCTAACTAGTTGAAGTGATTTCTTGTCATCTTTGATCTTTGTTGTGCTTATTTTTTTGCAAAGTTTGGGACACTGAAAAAGGTGATCACCACCCCCCTTCCCCCCTCCCCCCCTTCCTGCTTCTTGGGGAAACAGCAGTACCAAACCATAATTATTGCTAATTTAATAATTTTTATATCATAGGTTTTTGAGCTGAGGTCTAAAGAGGAAATGTCTGAAGAATGGTTGATTCAAAAGCTGAAGTTTTTCCGCTAGCCTTAAAGTTTTTTTTACGTATGCGATAATGGTGTTAGTTGCCAAAGGTTTTCCTCCATTACAAAAGAAATGCTCCTCAAACAGTTGACTTGCCTTAAATTCACAATAAGTGTATGTTTTGAGATATAATTGAATTATATTACATATTAATTTGGTAGTTATTACCAGATATTGTTAAAATTCTGTACATGTAAGTTCATACAGCCCACAAGGGAGGCACTCAAAGAAGAGTGGGGAAGGGATGAAAATTTACTGGAAATGATGCAGATCAACCTGCATCAACCCATAAGCCTTAATATCCATGTACAAATTCTCCACACTGATCTCAATACTTTTCTTTAAAGAATGTGGAGAGAATTTGTAAGAGATCTAGCATTATGCTTTTTGGCAAAAAGTTTTATCAGTTCTCTTTTAAACAAGACTGCGAGCAGTCCCTCAGGATGGTCACACGAGCAAGGAAATCAAGTGAAGCGAGCGAAAGAAAAAAACACGAAGCTGAGGGGAAGCTTGGCCATTTTGCTCTCTCCAGTTCTGCCGAACTTAGACTCGACTCACTGAAGAGGGGCTGCTTGCAGTCTACCTTTAAACGTTTTCTCTTGATGATGTATTGATATTGCTGGGCAAAAATTAATGTTGGTCACTCTGGGGACTAAAAGGGTTAAACCTAGTGTTGTTTCTAACATCCTCTTTGCAGAAGACTGCATGATTTGCAGATGTACTTCAGCCTTGGCTAGTGACGTTTGCAAAGAAACGCTGAGATCCTTGTTCTGGGCCCTAAAGGAGTCAATTATCGGAAGTGCATTTTGATTTTCTTTCTCCCTGATTGGCAAATTGATAAGGTCTTTTTTGACTGGCCAATCGTGGAATGTACTCAAATCCTGGTACACAGGTGGGTACCTAGAACAAGGATTTTGGCACTGTTTTGCAAAGGGGCTTAACCAGAGTTTAGTTTCACATGTGGTGCAATCCACCTTGCGGTCGCTATAAATTACTGACATCTTAAACTCCCTGCTGCCAATCTTTAAACACTATCATCAGCATGTATATTCGCTACACTATTATACACATTGTGGTTCTGATAAGAACTGAATAATTTTTGTTTAACAATGAAGAACGTTTTTTTTTACTTTGCACCCTCATTTTCCTTTTTTTTTTCCTCCCGTCCTTTAGCTGTGTTTAATTAAGTGGTGTTATTATTTTTAGGAGAGAAAATACTCTGCTGATCACTCTTAATAATTATTTCTTACAATGACACTCGATGTTTGATGAGTAAAGGTAGCATATTAATATAATTTATACTGTGTTGAGGAATTATAAAGGCATTTTCTTTGAGTTATACTTTGTGAATAAATTGGGATTTCTAATCCAAGCATACACTGTAGTCTAAAATAAAATGTGCCCTCAAATTCAGCAAGTTAAAATCATTTCTTTACTTGGGTATAATGAATATATTGCAGTTTGCTTCTAAGAACTTACCATTTTCTTAATACAATTCACTAATGTAATGAATGAAATATACTCACTGTGGAAATAAAGTCTTTTCATTTTAATTTCACTGTTTACTTGAAGAAAAATGCATAATATACTCAGTATATTGGCCCATGGGCATAAAATCGTCAGGAAACTTTTGGCTCTTTATCTAACCCCCCCCCCCCCCTTCAAAGTTTTGGCCATTTTTTTATAGAGAGTTTTGTTCATGTAAGTATTTTTTAAAAAGGCCCAATTTTGGCAAGCAAGGAAAATGGTCAATGTGTACAGTGACTTCCAGATCCTGCTGACTGACTGTAGTGCAAAATGATGTACTTGGACTTTTTACAGCCAGTCTCTAGTCTCTAGGTAAGGGGCAAGGCTGTGCAGTCGGTACACGTAGTTCTATTCCGAATATTACTGGAAATCAAATTTTAATTTTGTGACTTTAAGTTTTCTTTTCCCCTGTAGAGCTTTAATATTATTATTATGATGTGTTCAGCACAATGACTAATAATACAGTATCGCTCAAAAGTACATACTAAATAAAGGTGGCCATTATAATATACATGTAGATGTTAACTACTCCTTTTTTTAATGCCACTTTCCTTGGAAATACACATGGTTTTGTGTTTGGCTACATCAGTGCCAAGTACTATATTAAATTATGGCTTTATTTGCCATCTGATCTCTGTCCATGCAAAAGCACAAACTCAAACATCCGACATGTACAGAAGCCTTTCAGGAGCTGCCAAAATACATTTAAGTAGAACATTGATTTCATAAATTATTCATCAGCCATCAAAAAGTATACAACTTCACACTTTTCGTCATCCTCGGAGATCCAGGGCCAGATAGTGGGGGCGAGGGAAAGTCTAAACAGGGGGAAAAATATGGCACAAAAGGAAAGTAAAGAACGGTGAGAAGAGCCCCTGGGGACAATGTCTTACCAGACCAGTTCCAAACGGTCAACGCCGTTCTGTCTTCTGATTGGTGCCAGAAAAACACAAGTTTTCTGGCACCAATCAGAAGACAGAACGGCGGCGACCGTTTGGAACTGGTCTGGTAAGACATTGTCCCCAGGGGCTCTTCTCGCCGTTCTTTTCTTTTCTTCGTGCCTTATTTTTCCGCCCGTTTAGACTTTCCCTCGCCCCCACTATCTGCCCCTGGGTCTCCGAGGATGACTTTTCGTCCTCTCTAAGAAGATTCAAGGATGAACTACAATTAAACCTTAAATCCTGCTGTACCATACATTACAGTCCAGTTAGATAACAACAATAAAAATCTTGCAAAATGCTTTTTTTTTGTTCTTTCTGCCGTCGTAGCTGTACAACTGAAGTAGCTTCCAGCGACACTATCAGACTAACATGGCATACATCATCCTATAACAAAATGGGGCAAAAACATATAAGCACATGCACCATACAAATTGAAGGGATCCAAGCAAAAACATTTCCTCCAAAAAGGAAATGGGGGACGGGGGTTGTTTTTGCATGGAGGTGTTCCATTATCATCAGTAGAACGTCCAGGGTTGTCAAAAGTAGCATGCTGCTGTCGAAAATCACCACCTACTTGGTTAGTATCGGATGGCTACTCTACTTGGCATTTCTTTACGGATGGCATTTTTAAAATAAAATATCCCTGGACTGACCAGTTACTTTGACGACTCGGCTGTCTACTTCAAAACTTTCTGACAACCCTGAGTGCCACACAGCAAGCAAATTTATTATTATCATTCTTACACATGAATGCAGCAGTGAACCCTGGATTTCAGAGGACTAGACATTTTGGACCCCTGGCTATTAGAACAAGGGCCTGAATGACGATAATTAGGTAAAGAACAAATTAAAGGGGTGTGTGGAGCAAGGCCCTTGGTAGTTAGGGGTGAAATGATTAGACATTCACACTTACCTGTAGAGGTAATAAAAAAAGCTAAGGAGAAAGAATGCTAATTTAATCCATCCTTCCTTCTGGCAGCGAGACATTTCACTTGCGTTCATAACCTCTGTGGCATCATAAAGACCTGGAACACTCATTACTGGTCTCTTGGTATACCTGAAATAAGGAAATAAACAATCAGGTGACTATTTTTTAAAAATCTTTTTTTTAGGTAATAAGATCTTCTGAGCCTCTGAATGGGTGTTTTTGACAAAACTGAAGTCTCGACTATTCCCGGCCCTATTAATACAGTGACAATCTTAAGGGTTGAAGAGATGATCGCATTGCCAATCAAGTTTGACAATGTTTTTCATGTAATAAATGCAAAGAAATCTGCAAAAAAGTGTGCTGCATGTGCAGAGTTTTTGTTCTGTTTATTAAACCTGTTGCTTTCTTTATTTTCTTGTTTCCTTCATCATTGTAGTTGTGCTGAGCTTGCTAATAGCACTGCCACACAAAAGAATTCTTGATGTGATGATTTTGCCTGAAAAACTGATGATTTGATGGAAGACGGACGATGTGATCAACACCCGAAGGGACCCATACAGAGGCTCTTGTGGTATAAAAGGTAACTGGCCCAGCTCGTCTCATCTTTAGTTGACTATTGTCTACTGAAGCAAAAAAGAGCTGTAAAAACATGTACATTAATTTTTTTGGTTAATCAAGATTCAAAATATTTTTGTTAACTGTTATGTTTAAAATTTTCTTTTACTATTACCTGTGAATATTGTAGATTATTAAAGGAAGATTAAAAAGAAATGCAGTCCACTGTCCCCCAGCCAAGAGAAGTAAACTAATGAACAAGTGGATTCCATATTCTGGTAAAACAAGCTGTCAAAACAAGATTGTTATAAACAATAAACTGTTGGTTCAACTTAATATAAACTGCTACATTGTGCTTGAAAAAGCCTTATTATTATTGATTTTGTCCTAATTTACATACTTTTTCAAACATAAAACACATCGCAGGTGTTTTAACTTATATATAATAAATAAATGCACTATGCGCTATATATAGTAAACTTAAGCTTTTACTGGTTCGTTGTAGCAAAAAATGTCTAACATCGAGTTTGTTTAGTGCCAATGACCCTCAATAC
The DNA here is from genome assembly GCA_022179025.1 of Porites australiensis. Taxonomy (NCBI): domain Eukaryota; kingdom Metazoa; phylum Cnidaria; class Anthozoa; order Scleractinia; family Poritidae; genus Porites; species Porites australiensis. The sequence continues at coordinate 271,814 of BOPM01000120.1, forward strand.
ATACATGTACCATAAACAAAACGAATCTTAAATATAATAATAACGCTGTTTCAAAAAAACTTTTAGCTTTGTAATGATATTGCGAGAAATATCAACTTAGATAAGCTTACATGTAAGTTTACGTCCCGGCCCAATTAACTAACAGAACACGTCTACATGCTTTAGTGAAGTATGACTCTCTATGATAGACGTTTCATGCAAAAACCTGATGTAGACAGTTTGTTACTAACCAATCAAAGATCGATGGAGATAAAAATATCTATAAGTTCATAAACTCACCGGATTTAAACTGTTACAAAGGTCCACGGGATTCTTATAATCAGTCCTGAGGTCGTCAAAAGCTATTATCTACAGGGAAAGGAGAGACCAAGAATTGAGCTGGAAGCAAGAAAACACCAAGGTTAGGGCACGTCCTTGTACTTACGTTCCATATTGCGAAAAATATCAAAGCAATGCTGATAATTATCCCTAAAATAAAAGCAAAAACTTCGAATGACATATTCGCTGGTTGACCCACAAGATGTCACTGCGGCCCGGTCACTAAGCTTGTGTTAGCTCTCCATGTAAACTTCCATGTACTGTTCCGGGCCTCGCGCTCGGTACGAGGGCATATTGCGTAATCCTCAAATGGCCTTGAACATGAAGGATCTGTATGGGAATTCAGGAAATAGATTCAAGAAAATAGATGGTTTGTTCTTGCTTTCCGTGTGGTTTTCCCGATCGACTGCGATTTTTAAATCGCTTAAAAGTGATTTACCCTGTGATCACCTTTGTTCACCTTCATTCAGTATTATTACTAATGAACTTCTGTTTCTCCTTAGCCTGTCTGAGGCGTTATTCACCTTATTCTACTTTTACTAATGACCTTCATTGTTTTTTTACTTTTATCCAGTTCATTCATCTCATTTATTTTCATTTACCTTTATTAACCTTTGCCTTTGCTTTTAACTCTCCTTCGTTCACGTCCTCTTCCGTTTCGTTAACCCTGAACCACCTTAACGTACCTTCATTTAGTTTCTTTCAACTAAATTCAGTTTAATTCTGCTTTATTTTTATCTTTCATTTTCCTTTAACCACTTTAGTGCACCTTTAATTTATCTCCATTCGCCCTCAGTCACCTTTGTACACCTTCATCTTTTACAGCAGCCCCGCTTCACTCAGCCGTACCAGTTTGAATCTTGCCAGATGTAAGAAGGACATTTTGCCTCGTTTTCCTGCGGTTTAGCAACACAGCTGACAATTGCAATGCTGACTCAACCATGTGCTTTACTCGCGCCGCTTCTCACAGCCTGCGAACCGCAGACGTTTTTCCGGTCGTCGCTTCTCTCCCTCCGAAAAATAGAAACTAGAGCCGAAAAAACCGGATGCTCTCGCAGGCTGCGCTTCTATGGTCTAGTCATGTCAGCCATATGAGCACTTCCTTGCTTTTCAGTAGAGCCTTATAAAAGAAAACAAAACAATGCTCCGAATAACTGAACTATACAAGAGCCTGCGTGTCACTTTTTCTTGACCTGCAATATGACGGAAATAGAACACGTCCGCACGGGGCACGTTCTTTCGCTAAGGGGAAATTTCAATCCCTGATTTTATGAAATTAAACTGGTCGTATTCGTCAGTGCACTTCTAGGTTTAGTACGGCAGTCTTTGTAAGTATACAGCAAGACCCTCGAGTAAAAACCTCTATGAACCTGTTAGGCTAAAATTTGTCAGTTACGGCCCCTTCTATATAACAACCTGCTTAGCCAAAAATTTGAAACAAGTTCTTATTTTCTAAAATCTATAAAAAAAATTCTGTACTCTTATGCAAATAAAATAAGTTACGATTGAGGACCCTCTCGCAAGACAGGTGCCTTACATGTAATGCTGCAGTTTTAAGGAATAAGTATAAGCTAATTAAAATAGTTTTACGCTAAATCAGTGCCACGTTATAAGTACAAAATGTCAGTGTATAAATAAGCTGAATAGCCTATATTTGTGCTAATCACCCATCTATGTAAGAACCTGTTCAGCCTAACTTAAGGAAATGCAGGTTCTTACACACGAGTTTTTATTGTAGTCTTTCTGAGCTGACCATTCTGCTTTACCAGCCGTCTTTGCCTATATTACATCAACCATGATTTCAGTCGGTGAAAATGACGTAAATGATCCGTTTAAGAGTGGGAGTTAATCATCTCTTAGGTCCCATTTCCAAAATTCGTCAACGAACACCAGAAATGAAATCAGTAAGACTGACGTATTTCCTAGCATTTCATATATTATTCTAATTAACCCAAGGCAAATGTTTCCTTTGATGGCCACATTTTTTCACGCCTGCCGAACTCCCCGAAAGAGAGATTAAGAGTTACGTTCACGTTGAACGAACCAAAATTTTTGAGTTAAAATTTGCAAGTAACAAAGTTAATGCAAGAAAAATCCTAAAAATAATAGCAGAGCTTTTTTCATGTGTTTTTCGTAAATCGGTGGCGAGATCCCAATTTTTTAATTGTCTTTGCTTGAGATGATTGTATGCAAAATGCATTTCATAATTTCTATGGATTCATTCATGGGAACTTCGTTCGCACTGTAATGTTAACGTTGTTTTGATGCCGCTGCTAATCTATGAACTGACGGTTACGAAAACAAAACTTGGCCGTAGGCAATTAGTAAAGTAATAGTGTGGTAAAGTGTACCCTCATGTAGTTTCTTCATGTAAACAAATAACAGAATTTCAAGAGTAGTTGAGAAGAACCTTATATTCATAAGTTCTTGCAAATCGAAATTACACTCTTCAAAAACCTTTCAACAGTTGCGAAGGTAGCCTGTTCCATGCGGGCTCCGAGGTGATAGTCGGGTCCGCGAAACTGAGAAGAGCGCGAACACGAAATTAAAATACCTTATCCGCACTATCCAACAACAAGAACAATATCGCTAAGTTCAAAGGAGTAATTTATCTTCTCTGCCAGAATCACACGTTATGGGTCATGTACTGGTTAATGACCCGACGTTCGACGTGAACACATGATATTGATCAGTAAGCTCCTAATTTATTTAATGCCACGACTGACTCTATTTTACCGTGACCAATTTTTCACTATGATATTGGTTCACCGGCACTGTAACAAAAGGTCTTGTCCGTGTAAATTAACCCCTACTGAGATACTTTCGATTTCCTCTATGTTAATAACCTACGTGTTAGACGTCCAATGTTTTCTTTACTTCGTGCAATACACGCAAAGAGTTGTCGTTTTACCACCGGGGGGGGGGGGGGG
>BOPM01000120.1:286081-302272 GCA_022179025.1 Porites australiensis
TTGCCCTCTGCCAGATGTGGCTCCATTGTAGACATCCTAGGGACCGTGCGTATAGCAATTCGTGACAGGCGCTTTATGAGCCAAGCGAGGCGAACGCGGCATTTTGCGTAACTATGTCCTAAGTATCCAAAGTCCGTAAATTATAAAGTGTAGTGCGCGAAAAATGTCAGTCTTATAACTTGAGTGTAATTGGAGTGGTACAGAGTAAACATTTCATTTTCATGGGTTTTACTAAATAGGGAATGCGCTTTACCAATGCAAGAGTAAAACCGGACTCGAGCTCCGTAAGGGCGGTGACCTTGCAATGCTGGTCGAATGTTCCATTAAAGAGGAGGTTTGGTGGTGATTCGCAAATCTGACAATAAGCGATAGAAGGGACCTTAAGCGAGGACGACGACGACGAAAATGAATTTGCGTTCTTTCAAACTTAATCGCGTCTATTTGGACCCCCTCAATATGTCAAATACTGGCGACTTTTCTTGGAGTTGAATTCTTAAACGACTTTATTCAGGTTAAGAGGAAGGAAAATTCGTCGTCGTATGTCCACGTCCTCTATAAAACGTCAAATTAGGAGGCTTCACGTCGTAGTCGTGCAGTGGACGTCAAAGAAATGTACTAAAAAGCGTGAGAGAGAAATGTGCAGTGCAGAGTTGCTGTTTTGATCATTAAACCTATTGTTTTCTTGAAGTCGTCGTTGTGGTCTTCGTCGTAGTTGCTTAAGCTCCCTAACAAAAGAAGGAGTAAAAAGCCTTTATATTTTTATGTATGCGAATTAAGTGCCTGTTAATGTACTCAAGTTGTTTATAAGTTTAGCGAGAACACTCAACTTTAATGCTTCTATTTTTTTTTTTCACTGGAGGTTTATGTTAGGCTTTCCGTATAACGGTGTGTCTGTAATCACAAGCTTTCCAGCAACGAGATAGTTATAAACTAGGAGTAATCGGAGCTTAGGACAGTGCGTTCGATAGGTTTGTTGAGGCGGAACTGGGGTGGCTACCGCGATTTTTGGACCATTTGAACGCCCTATGCATGCGCATCATAAGATGTGCTTGTCACTTAAGGTAGATTTCTAGATATTGAAAAGACACTGACTGCCAAACAGATGATTTCTAGAGCTTATATTCCATTTATTCTTAATTCAGAAATACTTCAAGTCGAACGTGCTCGACCAGGGACCCCAATGATAAGGAAACCTTATTCGACCTCTACTGAGGGAAATACGGGGCTTAAAGAACAACGACGGCGACGGCTTCGAAAACGTCCTTTAAAAGTGAATTCGCGTAACGTCAAACTTCATCTTGCGTATTCCATCTCATTCCACTCCCTTCGAATGGCTAAAAAGGAAAATCAATAACTGTGGCCGAGAGACTCTCTTACTGTAGCTCATTACGGGTCATTACGCACATTGACGGTCGAGGAGCAATAAATGCGTAGCAACAGCACTTATCACAACGGATTAACCGCCAGTTGCAACACTGCACTAATAAACGTCACTCCACCAAAGCCCGCCCAGACACTTGTTATGATTTAGTTTTGACGTATTCAATCACTCAGTTTTTTACTTGACCAAAGACCCTCTTCTCATCAACTATTGGCTTCTAATAAACGTGAAGTATTCTTTTATTACGGTTTGCCACTTAAATGACCTCTTGAAAGACTCCTTCCTTTTGACAGATTCCTTCACGAACTCACTTTTAAATAATTAAAAGTCTTATTTACAAGAAAAACGAAAACACCCCGCAATGGGCATGTAGCCCGCGAGAGCAAGCAAGTGTGGCTTAGCGTTTTGGAGGGTTCATAAGGTATTAGAGAAGATTTATAGAACTAATGAAATTGAGCAATAGTGTGCCTCTTGGCTCCCCCAAGATCACGCTAATGATCAGATGGCAAAACTCGAAACTAAATAAAGACATTTTATACAGCTACTTTACAAGTGTTCTCTCAATTTCTCATTTCCTCCTATTCATAATCTCTCATTGACCCGTTTTCTTTTGACGTAAGAGGTCTAGTAACAACAAAGTACAGAGTTCACCAGTTTATGTCAATATTAGTAGTTGCGGTCTACCGATCATTCCGCAACATGTTCGTCTCCAATCGTCACCTGAAAAGATAAGATGCGAAAATAAGTACGTACATGCAATCTTTGTACATGAACGATTTTCTTCCGGTGAACGAACTAAACCTTTTTGTTAATTTTACACGCAAAAAAATTGGAAGAGGCCTTCTTGACAAAACTGTTCCTAATAAATATCGTGACCTTCAGTCATATGCTTTGACAATACTTTGGTGGCGAGACCGCAGTTTTTCAATTGTTTTTTGGTTGAGATGATTGGGAACTATATGCTGTATAGGTACATTGACTAAAATCGAACCTTTGTTTGTGATTTTCATGTTAATTTGATGCTACTTTTATAATTACAAACTCAAGATTGTAAAAACACTCAACATCCCATAAGAAAAGTAGGATTGGTATGGATTGGTATATTGTGCCAAACACGTTTGATCAAATAAATATACATGATTTCTTGATCTTTAGGTCATCAGTAACTAATAACCGGAACACCCCCTCGTACTTTTGCCAGAGTATAAACTTGAAATTTTCAGTGTTTTAACTGTTGCAGCAGTGTCAGACAACAATATATCACTCAGTATTGTTTTCCATGTTGTGGGTCACTCGATTGTTTAAAAAAACTCATTTAAAGCAAGTTGTTTTTTTTTTTATACCATGATTTACGGCAAACGTGACTTTTTTGTTTTCCACCATGATATTGGTTCACCGACACCATAACAAAAGGCTTCTGCTCTGTTAAATCTCCGTTATTTAATGAGATATTTTCTTCCTGTATGTTAATATAACTACGTGTTAGATGCTCCCTTTTTTCTTTCTTTCCGAGTGCGAAGCACGTGAAAAGTTTTTGTCTTGCTAATTGAAACTATCATTGTTTTTCAAATTATTGTTATGTTGTTGTCTCTCTGTTTTGTTTTTATTGTCAAAGTTCACCACTGTGATGACAAGGGAGAGTGTGCTCTCTTATTTAATTTTAGCCTTAGCCTTTTTGAAGAGCCTATTGGGTAGAAGGGTAAAGAGCGGGGCTATGATCGTCGGGATGTTGAGAGTTTGCAAGAAGGTTAATCGAATATGAAAGCAACAAATGGTACATACAACATGGCAGCCTTTGTTGCAACTTTAGCTCGATATCAGAGATGGACATGTTCCGCTTTTTCGTGCCTCATAATTAACGTCACTTCATTGCGAAACGCTATGTGATTAGTGAACCACATCCCTGGCTTTTAACGCACATGTGACATGACAAGAAGGCATGGGTGTCCTTTTGTTATACGCTAAGAAGATCGGTAATCGTCCATGAAATGAGTTTTACCTTGGGTAAGATATAAACCTGTTAGTGTCCTCGAATCGATCAGTTAGTTTCAGTCTCATGCAACGTCAAGAAGTCAACTTGCTGAATAATCTTTAGACTGCACATCATGTTTCCACCTGCTCTGTTTGGGATGTATTCCATAGCTCTTGTTTATTCAGGTAGGTGTAGGGTTCATAAATATACACAGGTCTTCAGATTAACTCAGTAGTTGCACTATATAACTGACGGCACTTTCAACTACTTTTCGCCTTGATGAAAATACTTTTCCAGTTTAACAGATGTGACGCTGGTCAATAGATACAAAATTTGTTTCATAACTGTAACTGCCGTATTGGAATGAACAACATGTACACGCTGAAAAGGCGGACAGCAATGTTCGTTAACTCACACTGAGTGTCTGTGAATAATATACTTAAATTTTACAGAGCCTTCATTCCCATTTTTTAGAGAAACTCTTTGTGAACCTTTTCTTACACTTGAAAGTTTAGTTTGAGCTAGTTTACTTAATAGTTGTTTTTTTTTGGTCGACAAAAGTTATAGTAATTTACTTCTGTGCCTTGAAAAAAGTGTAGCAAATAAAACTAGCCTGTCTGTCTCGTTTTATGATTTGGCTATTAATAGAGGAAAAAAAAATTATGAACGTGTACTTTAAACAGATCAAGGAAATGGTATAGTGTAGGTTTAAAACGGGTGTTCGTTGTATTGCCATGATCGCAAGGCGCAACCTTTAGCGTGTGGACTTCGACCAAAATGACGAATCTGTGCAGATAATCCGTTTGCCACAAGACCAATAAAATTAACTGAGATGGAAAACGGGAAAACAATTATACCAATTACTTCGACGGTTAAAGCTGAACAATTTCCGTTACATTCTCCAAACGTTATGTTACATTATGGTAACAGGCAGAACACCGTACAAAGCATTTATTACGGTGAAAGATGCAATAATCACTGAGGACTTAGACTGCTTGCAGTCCGCCTTTTCTCTTAAAATGCGTCTAGTTCTTATCTCATCCAGCGCTTGAATACGACTGTAGCGTAAAAATGCATCCCAAAGCAAGTCAATTGGCATCTAAATAAACCATGCCTTACGAAGGGTATCCTTCAGTTAGTCAGTAAAAAGGAAAAAAGGTATCTCTCATGTTCATTCTTATTCAAGACTTACAGCAAATCGTTTTTGTGATGTTTCTGATGAGAAGTAGATGAATCGATCATGTTTAATGCTATTCCGGAACAAACTTCAGCGGTCACAAAATACTGAATAAAATAATATTTAATTCGGCTAAAAAGGGTAGGCAGTATAGTAGTGCTCCCCGATGAAATTTGTTCGATTCTCATCTTATCTATAACAGAACATTTTTGTGTATGGATAATGAAGACATTCACTTAATGACTTCAGCACAGATTTCACCTAAAACAGTAATATCCAGTTCGCCAGTTGGTTTCTACTAAACCAATCACACAATTTACTCTCTTTTTGTAAGAGTGAAATAGTCCGCACATCGAGGAAAATTGATTCTCCCGATAAAAACGTCAACCTCCTAGTTTGTCGTGGTCTATTTGTTACGCCTTGGGAAGAGGAAAAAATGTCGATGCGTTCATATCAAGGTGTCAGTTTGGCGCAGCCGCGGTTTAGAATTTATAAGAATTATGTAAGAAGACCAAACGACAAGAAACAAACAACAACAACAGAAATAACACACTACATCGACAAAAGGGTAACCGAATAAATTAAAAGCGCCTTCATGCGAGGGAACCAGCAGGATAAATATGAAATTAAGCATTGACGGCCGATAGGGGCGCACCATGCAATTAGTCGACATCAATTTACTCTTTCATACTCATTTTTAGTTTTTAAATAGATCTACAATTGTAGTCATAAATAGTCTTAATCTCTAACTCAGTGCAGATCAGCTTTGGCTATTTTAAGTTTCCAATTTTACACTTGACCTTGAACAGAAAGAGTACAAAGAATTTTATCGGGTGTGGTTGTGCACAATATCGTGTCAGTTAGCGAGCAGATCAATCAGTTGCCGATGCCGAAGGCAGAGGTAAATGAGGTACTGACAAAATACTATATTCACAAGTTCAGTTCAAAGTGTTTGATTTGCAACCAGTTTAGTCTGGAGTGTACAGCTCGCCAGTAAATGTTTCATGATTAATAAGACCCTCTTTTTTCACTTTTTCTCTTCTAAATATGGTATTTATAAATTCAAAACATGTTTGGCTATTATTTTTGTGTTTATGATTGTACTTATTTGCTCAAGTAGACAATTCAGATTACTATCTGTTAAATTAATGAACATCGAGAACCACTTTTTTACCCGAAGACAGAAAGCACACTACGTAGGGAGCATTTTTTTATCCACACTGTGCATGGACAGACCCTTGTCCTTCTGCAGGCCTGTAAGTCAGGGGCACCCAACGAGAATATAGTTCAAAACCACTTAAACACAGCATTGTTAAACGTGTTTTAGTATTTAAACGGTGGATATGGGCATATTTTTATCCCCTATAAATTTTTCATCTATTCGGATTTCCTAGCTGAAAGTATAGGGATCCGAAAATTATAGGGATCAAAACTTACCCGTTCGAAAATTTCAGCCAGAAAAAAGGCTCTCGAAAATTCTAGGTGACCTTTTTAGGGTAAAAATCCGTTGAAAATGGGCAATTTTACCATTTTTTGGATGTTCGAAAATCCTAGGAGAGGCAGGCAAGCAAGAAATTTTACAACAAATGTCCCGAAAATTCTAGATCTCAAATCGTCTTCCGAACAGATATTTTCCCGAAAATTGTCGTTGGGTGCCCCTGTGTAAGTGGCGTATTTGATCTAGAGACCAATCAAATCGTATGGGAAAAAAACTGAATAATAACCGTAATTATAACTGACGTTACTGATTTTTCATGATGATTTTATGAGTTTTTATACCTGTTTCTCTTCTTTTCTCTACAGGATGTTTCGTGTGGTGTTCATCGGCCTCTAGTCATCAACTGCGTGCCGTTTTTAGCATGGGTGGAATAAAAGGCGACGTCATATTTTCTCAGCGACAAAATAGGAGCTCTACGAGCATCATGGTTGACATAACAGGCGTCAACGAAACTCTGACGTGGGACATTCGACAGCTGCCAATGATCTACGATGGAAATGCGGATATGAGTTGCAACTCAAGCGCAATTGGGGCAATTTTCGACCCGACGATGGCAATGAAATCTGAAAACTACAGCAATTCTTGCCGTCTGTCAAATGCTTCAAGATTCCACGACTGTGCTGTTGGTGATTTAACGAGAATGCTGGGAGCTCTGGATGCCAACAGTGCACAGCAAAACTTCACATTCCAGAACCTGACAATTCCAATCAGTGGGCCTAACAGCATCATGGGTAGGACCTTAGTTCTTTACAAGGGTGGCATACCAAAAGCCTGTGCATTAATTACACCAGCTCATCCCATGATAACCGCAGTAGCTGTTTTCTCCATGCCCGTTGCTGGTTTTGTTTATCTGAGACAAGTCAAAGATCACGCAGACACAACTATTTTTGTTAACTTGTTCTATTCTAACGACGCCCAATCCCAAAGTCAGTTTTCTTGGCAGATAAACCAAGCATCTTCCAGTTGTGGTACGTCAGGAGACCTTTTCAGCCCTGAAAACAATAACGGACATAGCTGTTCGCGTCTTGAGCACGACAAATGCCGGATTGGCGACTTGACTTCAAAGCACGGGAACATCACTGTCTCCATGGCCACAAATAGTCAATCCGCAACAAAAGCGGCCTTCATTGATACGAACCTTCCTCTTACAGGAGCCAACAGCGTCGTTGGTAAGACAATTGCTTTATTCTCAAGAAACGATTCGCAGACGCCTTTTGCCTGTGCAACGATAAAGCAAGTTAAACCAAGAGTTTTCAAAACTGCTTTCAAATCGAACGTTCATGACGGTGTAGATGGATATTTCAAATTTACCCAGCTATCTCCTTTTGACCCCACAACGACGGAAATACAGTTGACCGGACTAAACAAAAAGGCTGAAGGATATCACGTACACAACTATCCCATGCCGTGGCAGATGACTTACACTGGAAGTCAATCGTGTGCAGGTGGCTTCCTTGGGGGACACTGGAACCCTTTTGGCGTGGATGTCAATGCCAGCCCTTCTGCCGGAACTGGTATGATGTCTCATAGTATAGACCCACCTTCGTTACTAAGTAGCTCATATCAAGCACCACTACTTTTCATAGGGCATTAGTTTCATTTTTGTTTTTCTGAAAACACTCTGCAGAGAGTATCAGTGTGGCTTGTAGGTGGCTGAAATGATCTAGTCCAACGAAACGATACATTGGCACTTTAGTATCCCCGCTTTTAAGACTGATGAATGTTAGCTTATAAAAGTATTTTTATACTACATTTTCTTAACACAAAGCAAAGGTCACCTTAGGCTGTGCCTTTCTGTTTCAATTAAACTTGATTTCTCCCGATTTCATTTCTTTATTAAGCCACGTACTCTATGTCTGTACAGGGACAAATGATCAGTATGAAATTGGCGACCTCAGCGGAAAATATGGATCATTTTTAAATCTAACAAGCTACAGCGAGACACACGTGGACTACAACCTTCCCTTGTTTGGTAAAAACAGCATCCAGGGAAGATCTATAGTCATCCACAAACAGAAAACAATGGGAAGTGGGAGATGGGTATGTGCAGTCATTGGTCTGACTCATGAAGAGGGCTTGTTTGTCATGGCGACCAAAGTAACTTTTGTTGGACCAGCTTTACAAGGATACATTCTTCTGGTGAGTCACTTTTGTTTTAATGTATTTACCTGAAGGTGGGGATAGTGAGTCGGGTAGCCAAATAATCAGTACTATACTAAAAAATTGCATTTTGTTGCGCTGTACATAACACTGTGGGCATTGATTTCTATATGCACCAGAAAAGTATTTGCAAAACTAAAGCTATACTTTATTACAATAGAGACCCTCCAAACATTCAATAGACCTTTCCCAGCATTTCTGTAAACAAAGGCACCAACTCGAGCCTTGGGAGGACAAAATACAGTGATCATTTCTTTGTGTTTGCTCACTGGAGCGTAATGTGGGAAAGGTCTATTATCCTTACTAATCTTCAAAAACAATGCTCTCATTGATAAAGCTTGTACAAAGAAAAGCTTTGTCTGCCACCAAACTAAGTTGGATTTTTCATGTGAATATCTGCCTACTACGTACCTTAATGACTTTGAAACATCCGTTGGCAATAAAGCAGAAAGTAATTGCGTTAATTCCCCGCTGACAATTCTGTCAAATTCCTCTTTTTTTTTTAGACTCAGTACAAGTGGCAAAACAGCCTCATGGCATCTGAGGAGACATCAGTTTATGCTGATCTAAAATATGTAAATGATTCAAGTAAACAGGTAATAAAAATATATAAAACTATGCTAACTCTAGCTGTTTCTTGCAAAGCTATAATATTGCCTCTCGCAACTATTCTTGCTAGGATTAAGACGGTTTGATTAACCTCAGTCTGGGATAAGAAAAGATAAAGCTAAGTGCAGAATTCATGGATCAGTCACTTTTAGAAAGCCCATTCCTCAGCTGAGCAAACGCCTTGCCCCGGTTGTTCAAACGCTGGAGAGCGCTATCCATAAGTAAAGTAGTATAGGTAAACCAGTCGTTTTATCCACCAGGTCTCAGTTTTTCAAAAGGTGAATAACGCTATCCACCGGATAAATCACTATCCACTGGATTGCGCAATTGGTTTCCCTAACACTTACCCGTTGGATAGTGATTTATCCGGTGGATAGCGCTATCCAACTTTTCAACAACCGGGGGAAGGTAAAGGTTTATTTTGTGGAGCGCTATCCACTTTTGGCAAGAACATTTGATTTAAATCAAGTTTTCATCTATGTTAGTAGTTGAGACGGTCAAATGTCCCACGATATGGACTTGCAGACTTGGCGTGGTACTAAATGATTTGTGTTTTTCACCAGAGTTTACAGCATTCGTGGCACGTACACGTAAATCCAGAGGGGGGTGACACATACGCTGAGATGGGCAAGAGATGCAAGAGCCTCGGAGGACACTATAACCCTTATGGCGTAGACTTAGCTGTAAGTATCGACATTCAGCAAGGCTGCACGCGGGCGTTCACACGGCACTGGACGAATTTTCAACTGGCGGAAAAATTTGAGGGGACACCTCGTCACACAGAACCATTCGTTCCGTTCACATCGAAGTAGTGCCGAACCAGTTTGAATTCTAACAGAGCGCTGCTTTAACAAATCTAAAATGGCTCCGAGAGTCACACCTTTGCCGTACAAAAATTTGGTTGGTGCCGACGTCAAATTTTCGACCAAGTCGGCTACAGATTTGACATCGATTTTGGCCTTCAAATTTTTGAACAGGTGGGCGTTTTAATCTTCGTACGGTTAAGGTGGTACGGTGTGACCGGAACACCTAAACGCACGAACATAGGAATCCAAGACAGTCTTGGATTGTGGATTCTGGATTCCAGATATTTTTCAGTGGAGCTTGGATTCCGGATTCCACAAGCAAATATTTCCAAGATTCCGGATTCCACTGCAAACATTTTCCGGATTCCCTTACATGGGGCGAAAACTGCCCAAAATTCGTCCAGGGCGGTGTGAAAGTTGCGCAAGACTGAGCACTTTTAAAAACTCAGCTTTGATTTAATGATTCACGTAGGAATCTGATCGCGTCTTACAGCTGTTCATGACACAGTCAAACCAATGACCTGACATGCCCATTTAATCCCCATTATTTTCTGCTTGATACAGATAGGATAGTGACATTTTCAGTTTTTAGAGTGCTAATATGGCTGATATGGACAGAACTATGCTAGCCCTAGCACTGTAACATATAAAGATTACTGACTCTGAAGTAGATCAGACCGGTAATATGGAAAGAAGTTGAAAATAGAGGTAGACTAAATTTACATTGATCCAGAACAACTTTAATACAAATGATCTTTGTCCGGTGGTGATTATTCAGTTTTTGACTTAAGACTTCTAAAGTAAGACTCAACTCAACTAAGACTCAACTCTTCCTCAGCGGTGATTCATAAACTGTTACTAAGAGGTCTATACTTCATGAATGGGTTTATAGGGAACGTACAAGCCAGCTTGTTCCTCTGGAAACATGTTGCGTTGTGAAGTTGGTGATCTATCAGGCAAGCATGAAAGGCTGAATATTGGTTCTGGAAAGCAGTTTTATACGGATCCAAGTCTTCCATTGTTTGGTGAATGGTCAGGTAAAGATCCAGATAACTTTGCTTTTAAAATTGCCAAAACTGCAGTGTCGACAAAAGAAAAAGTCTAAAAAACGAATTTGATGTTTCTTTTCTAGTTGTTGGCCGCGGAATTGTAGTTCATGCAGAGAACAGTGGATCTGGTCGTCTTGCTTGTGCCACCATCAAACCAGTTAATACTTTTTATGTGGAGAAAACGCTGAATTACGTGGAAGGAACGACATTTTCAAGGTAATTTTTACTTAACTCGCAATACCAATGCCAAGATTAAAGAGAGGCATTCCGGTTTAATAAGTGAAAAATTCAGAGCGATTGGCTAAAATATATGTACGATCTATTCAAAGTTAACCTATGTTTCGCAATTCACGAATTAATGTTCTCGAATCTAAAGGATTGCCGTTTCATTGTAATTGATAACGAATGCAGCGATGTCCTAGATCAACACCCACAAAACATTCAGAAAGGCGACGAACTTTATGATGTTGTTTGGTTTTGTCTTAGGGTTACTTTTACAAAATCTATATCGGAGTTGCTGAAAATACCAGATTGGAGACTGTTTTACATCAGAGAAGAGGAAAGCAGGGTTCAAGGCTGTATGACCGTCAAATTTGGAATCATGGGCAATGGTTAGTAAGTCCCTAAATGAATATAAAGCAATCAAAGGATTAAGTACTGATATATTTTTTTCGCAAGGGCGAGATGTTGAACACTTTTTTGGGAGATATTTCTCAACTAACCTAGCATTAAAGCTTCAGTATTTCTCCTAAAACTCTTTAAGTAGGCATCCTTTTAAAAAACTTTGCGAAGTCATTGTACTGGATGATTAAGGTTTACTAATATGTTTTCGTCTTTCTTTTACTTCAGCAAATCAAGTCGATGAGCCATCTAAAACATTTGATCTGATTGTAAGCACAAGGCCAGGAATGTTAAAGGAGTTCCAACCAAAGACCAAGTGTCTCGGAGGTAAGAGACAAAAAAAAAAAAAATCTAGAAAGTATGATTAAGACCTGGGTAATTTTCCTGTGAGATAAACACTGAAACTCTTCACAGTGCCCCGTTCTATGTCGACTGAAAGTCCTATCATTTTGGGAAAATGCAGGTCAGCAGGAAGGATGCGCATGTCCTTTCGGCTCACAGCATCGATATTAGAGAGTACGATTGAGTGTTGTGAAATTTCCCAAAAGTCTTGGTAAATCTTGTGCTGCCGTGGTTTCATTTCCAAAATTAGGTATCGGTCTACCACAACCCTCGATATGATTAGGGACAGACCTTACTTTTAACACAACAGCTGTCCGATTTCATACATTTCCTCCTTTTTCTTTCACAGAACCACCAATACCTACTAAGCCCAGCGGAACAGGAATTAATCGTGTCAACATCTTCTTCGTCCTTTTAAGCGTGGTCTTAGTCATGATGCAAGCTTCTTTAGAATAACTCCGAAGGAGCAATGACCATTTGAGAAGTAGAAGTTTGTTGTGGTCATTAGGCTGCATTCAAGACTCACTGAACGCAGTCGTAGTGGCTTTAGGAGGGAGTCCTTTCTGTAAAACAGGAGAAAGACATTTTTCCTTCATGAAAAAAAATATATATATTTCTCACTGCTAAAGCAGATATTGAACGAACTTTTGATCATAATTTTAATTCTGTTTTCTCCCAAAACTATATGTCATTGAAAGCAGGTTAGTAATTAACTTGCCGTCGTCAACTAAGGCGCGTCAACTGGTAATAAGAAATAATATAATATTATAGTATTTAAGGGAATGACAGCAATGAAACTATTGTGTTTTAGTTAGCCTGCGCATGCGCAGGCAAAAACTCGTAAACATTTAATAAAGGTCAATAAATAGTTAAAAATTACGATTGTAAATAATGATTGTTCCCGAAGAGCCCCTTTGGGGAGAAGACAATAAAGTATATATTTATGCACTTGGCGTTCACTGAAGTTTCGCTAAATTTTAGGGAAGTAATTTAACTTCTCCGTCTTTCAACAACTTAATCAATGCGCTACGCGTGTTAGCTACCGGTGATGATTCTGCTCCAGTGATTATCACTCTTTCAGTGGGGATGTCATTGTGCCATATTCAGATGCGTCGGAATAGGTGTCTCAGTATACCGCTGACAGAACGTTTGAATGCGATAAAACGGAGTCCAGTACTTTCAACCAGACAAAGCATTACTGCAGTTAGGTTCCAACGATTTAATGGTTGCATTTTACCATCAAGTATTTGGCTTAAACATGATAGCTACAGTTTGTGTGATTGGCATTCACGAAATCGCATGGTTCTTAATGCTAATAAAACCAAATCAATGCTGGTAACTGGAAAATGACTAAAATCACAAATAAATGGGTCTGGTCTGGATCTTCAGGCCGGTGGTGCAGCCATTGAACAAGTCATGCACCAGAAGTTGCTTGGGGTTACAATTGACGAAGAACTTACCTTTAAAGAACAAACATGTCGATCAACTTTGTAAGAAAATAAGTCCCAAAATTGGCCGTACTTACCTAACGATTGGAGAAAGAGAATTGTTCTAAAATCCCCTAATTAAACCGACAATAATTTATGGGAGCATGATGTGGACTTCTTGCTCTAACAATGATCTCAAGAGAACTTTAGGATAATTACAGAAAATGTCTGCGCGACGCGAATAATTCTTGGTGTAGATTCAAGATCGAGAACAGTAGAAAATTTTAAGAAGCTTAAATGGTTACCGTTCTACGATGACGCTAAAATATAAATGAGTGTGTTCTACTTTATAAGGCATTGCAAGGCGAATCACCCATGTATATCAATGATTTCTTAATTAGGAACAAATCAGTGCACGGTAGAGAGACCAGACATGACCAATTTAACTTCGTATGCCCAAAGTTTCGACACATCACCGAAGCGGGAAGGTCTTTTAGCGTCAGTAGCATAAAGTTGTGGAACAGTCTGCCTGATGACTATATTGATATTGATAATTTTGACGCCTTACCGGCTGTAAATATATCTTTGTATTGTTAGGTTAGTGAATTTAGTTGATGCAAGGTGTATACAGCAGTATATTTAGTGCATATAAGGTGTATATAAAGATAGGGTATTAATATAAGGTGTATATAGGTAAATATATGGTGTTCAGACGCTGGAGATGGGTGTATAATCGTAGTTAATGACATTTTCTTTGAATAACATTCTTATCATTATAAATAATTACATTCTACACATTTCCTCTAAGATTTGTCGCTAGCTGGTTGTTATTAAGTATGCAACAATGAAGAGGGCAAGGATTGCAACAGACATGAGCATGGATTTTCGGTTTTCTTTTCGTAACCTTCCAAGGTCTCTCTCTGTGAAAAAATAACAAAATAATAATAATGATAATAATAATAATAATAATAATAATAATAATAATAGTAATAATAATAATAAGTTCTAAAATGTATTTTGGTAATTTGAAAAGGCAGAATATACATTTGTTGAATATTTCTTTTTGCACCTTAATCGAATGATCACCCATGACGCCCTTGAAACCTATGATCGGCATTATTACTCATTCAAAATACTTCTCTGTTCTAGATTCCTTGAAATTTAGTAGCTGAAATTTGTAGTTATCTCATAAACATTCTAGAAATGCAGATATTAAAAAACTGTATGAAATGTCTGCAAAAATGATTTTAGAGTCATTTTGTGTTTCCGGTGTGTTTCGTATGTTTTTGCACTCTTATAATAATTACAAAGTCTCTAAATTTATTATTATAGAGATTTCACTATCTCTGTAAATGGTCCAGATTTTCCAGAGAATTCCACGGCTAATTTTTCATTACCAGTTCCAAATTTGGAACTGATAAATAGAACTTTGACAAAACACGCCTAAAATGATTTTTCCGTATGTCATTTAGCAACATTGATTACACATGCTTATGTAAAGCGAACTAGACGAACTTCTTCCTCTAAATCATGGCAAAAATGTAAAAAATATACCACTCAATCGGTGACAATGGCTATTATGAAGATTCTTCTTTTTTTAACGGAAGCATAGGCAAATTACTAGACTACAAGATGCATCTTGTATGTTGAAAATGACCTGTTAAAGTAAACCAATGCTTACCATTTTCCTTGATTTGTTCTTGTAACTGCTTCATTTTATGCTCCAAGTCTAACCTAATAGTGTAAAAGATTTTCATTATTATGGATGTACCTTACATTGAAAAGAAACAATTAACAATAACAATTGCAATACAGTTTTACAGCTGGATTCTGAAAGAGTTTCTAGTAATGGATTTCTGCTCCGAATATTTCTCCGAAATTTATTTGACATACTTATTATATCAGTAAAACTTTATACCAGACATTTCAGTAAAAAAATATCAGCACTTTTTTTTCACTAGATGCGACCACCAGTAAAATCAGATTATTTCCTACTATTTCCGCAGTCAATTCCCAATATAAACCCAATAAACAACCACCTTATGAGATGATGGTATAATAATTTGTCACCGTTGTTGTTGTTGTTGTTTTTAGGTATAATTAGGGGTAAAAACAGGGAACCTACCATAGTTTATTCAATTTTTAGTTAAATTAATCCGTTATCATTGCATACAAGTCATTTAAAGAGAACTTACTCCACCTAATTCGAAAATAATTAACTAACAATGCATTTAAAGAACTAATTTGAGGAAAATGTTACATAAAAAGCAACACATAAATTATTATTAAGAAAAGCACTATGATGATCGACTATGATGCTACGCCTTAACCGAGTAACAGGTGGGCAATTAGGATCAAGTCCGTAGTCCAGCAAAATCCTGTTAAAATTTCCGTAACGTTTTTTGAAACTTGGCAGGCATAGGTAGTCCATCCTAAGCTCTTTGGGTAAGTTTTTTCATAACTAAGGAATTCTGTGTAAATTTTTTTTCCTTTAAACAGTTTGGTTCTTACCGAGTTTAATCTCAGCTTATTACTTATTGATCAGTACGGACGAGTGTAAAAAGCGAGCAAGCAGGGGTGGAAAAAATGAGGCAACAGTGGGAACAGAGAAGGGGAGAGCCTGTAACCTTTTTTTCAAATACCTCAGTCCACCCACTATCCCGCCTGCATCCTGAAAGACTGTTTCTTGAGTCAAAATGTCAAATGTCAAAGCGTCAAAAGGTGTGGTGTAGGAGGGTTTTTACCAACATCAGCACTGAAGCACACGTACCAACTAGTACGTGGTATGGGCATTACCTTATGCAGGCACACATCCATATCACCCCAGCAGTGGCAGTCATTGACAGCTGTTTTGCCCTTATGGGGGCTCATCAGCATGGCATACTCATCAGGTCTACGAGCAGGCAAATCCACGTATCACAGACCCTTTACTGCCACGGGTGGTGAGAGCAAAGCACTCCTTTAAGTGCTAGCTCCACCATAGACAAGTGGTAGCTGTTGGTCGGCAACTGCAAAACAGTTCTCCCACCGCTTGCGTTGACGAAAAATTTACATCCTCAACAAGGTTTGTTAGACTCTCTGCCTGAGCAAAGTAAGGAACCATTCATTTTTCATCAGTTGGGGGCAGGGGGGGGGGGGGGGGGGGGGGG
>BOPM01000120.1:302282-331731 GCA_022179025.1 Porites australiensis
TTTTTTTTTTTTTTTTTTTTTTTTTTTTTTTTTTTTTTTTTTTTTTTTTTTTTTTTTTTTTTTTTTTTTTTTTTTTTTTTTTTTTTTTTTTTTTTTTTTTTTTTTTTTTTTTTTTTTTTTTTTTTTTTTTTTTTTTTTTTTTTTTTTTTTTTTTTTTTTTTTTTTTTTTTTTTTTTTTTTTTTTTTTTTTTTTTTTTTTTTTTTTTTTTTTTTTTTTTTTTTTTTTTTTTTTTTTTTTTTTTTTTTTTTTTTTTTTTTTTTTTTTTTTTTTTTTTTTTTTTTTTTTTTTTTTTTTTTTTTTTTTTTTTTTTTTTTTTTTTTTTTTTTTTTTTTTTTTTTTTTTTTTTTTTTTTTTTTTTTTTTTTTTTTTTTTTTTTTTTTTTTTTTTTTTTTTTTTTTTTTCTTTTGGCATCTTTAAGTAATGTAATTGTGTGGCAAATAAATAAAAATACCAAAATTATAAGGTGCACACTAAAGTTAGTAACATGTTCCACTTATGGAACACATGTATCAATGACTGCATAACACAAAGTTCTTGTTCACTTTAACATGAAAAACCAAGCAATTATTTTTATCTTATCAGAATGCAGACCATGTAGTTGTCGAACTACCTTTCATTCTCTGACAATCTTCTTAGACGTAGACTTCGGTCTATCATGTCCATTTCATCTTCAGATGCTTTTATGTTATTTTCAAGCTCCTCAATCTAACAAATTTGAGAGAACAGGAAGAAGGTCACAGGGCTCAAAATAATTTTCGGTCAGCGGCCGGTCACAAATGATTGGCTACAAATGATTGGCGAAAATAAAGATTGAAAATCCTCAAAAAAATTTGTCAAAAAAGGATTGTTCAAACGCACGCGCGCGGAGAGGTAAGCTGAGAGGTGACTCGAAGGACAACAATTAATGAAACAGTTGTCCACTGTCCACCGAAAAAAGGATGTTGCAGACTGCTTATATAATTACATAAATATTAAAATTAAAAAAAATATTCGTTTTCTTCAAACATTTTCTGTGATTTTAAGCCAATGTGATGTTGTTTTTACTCACCTGGCTAACGATTGTAGGCATTTTTATCGGCGTCGTGGGCACTTGTGAAAAGAAACAACAAGGCGCTAACGATATCAAAGAGTAGGCACTGGTAACTAAAGGCAGCTTCCGCTGATCCCGGAAAATCTTGGAAAATCTTCTTGAAAGTCTTGGAAAATCTCCCTTCCGACTTCTCTTCAATTCCTTCAAATGGGATCGATGAATTGATGATAGATCTTCTGATAGTTTGATGTTCTTCAATGCAAGTTTCTTTTGACAGAATGACGGGGAAGTTAAGTTATTGGACGTGTATGGTATTCGTTTACTATTTCCTGATGTTCTTCCTTCGCACTGACTCTTATCCGTCGGAATGCACCCTTCCTTTTCCTCGAAGTTACGTGGTGTATCATTTGAGTGACCGTGAAGTTATTGAAGTGGATGGAAAACTAGATGACAGTGCATGGGACTCTGTCTCGTGGACAGAGGACTTCATAGGTAAGTTCTTGATCTTTTAGGACTAACATGTTGGTGAAGAGCTTTGTGAGGCAACTTTTCTCCAAGGTCCCCTCCAAACAACATGAAAGAGACCCCTCCCCTCCCCCCCCCCCCCGACGCCCGACTGATACAAACCCGGTCCAAAGAGATCACGTAAAATTCTATCTTTTCGTAATCTTGATATAGACAAAAAATAACAACACTGCCATGCATTGTTTTGTCATGCCAAAGTAATTACTACAAAATTTCAAGAGAGATTGGATCGGAAAGTAAAAATAATGGTATTATGGGATCTCAATATTTTTTATTGTATGATTTATAAAAGCTATGCATCTGCATTGAAAAAATAATGCCGATGTTCAAGAGGAATTGTTAATATTATGGTTAAATCCTATCCCAGTTACTGAGAATAATAATAATAATAATAATTATTGTTATTGTTGGCCGCAGGAAACGTGAGTTGCCCAACTTCTCATACAAGCACAACATAATTTTGACCGATAAAATTGAAGAAACAGGTGGCATGAGATGAGATCTCAGTAAATCGTATGGACTGTATGAAGGGGACTGTGACCAAAGTGGGGATGGGTAGAGGTGGGGGACAAAGCTGGTGGATAGGGATTACCACGTCATAATATTATCTTTTGGAAGTTCAAGTGGATCCTAGCGTACACTGAGCTAGGGTATAATAACCACAGTGATTGTAATGAGCCCTGTTAAAGGTCTACAATGGCTTAAAGAAATGAGTGAGGAGACTAAAGGGTTGTGAAAACTATGAGTTATGGTTTTGTTGTTAATTTAACATTCGTTTATGTAATATATTCATGATAATGTGAAAGATTGATAGTTAGTCTTCAAATATACTACATGTCCCCAAGATAGAGTAACCCTTCTACTCACCTAGACACTTGCTCACTTGGTTTCTGCTACATAATTCTACACTTCACAGAATTAACTTTCTTACCATTGTTATCATGACCATGCTTTTCAGCTCATGGAGATCACTTTGTTCTGTATTGTTGATCTTTTATTTGCCTCTCACTGTAGACATTCAGGGACCAGATTTCAAAAAGCCACGTTTCAGAACACATGCTAAAATGCGATGGGATGATAAGTTCTTGTACATTGGGGCATATCTTCAGGAGACTGATGTCTGGGCAAATCAGACAAAACATGACTCAGTAGGTAACTATTAGTCTGCAGCTATTTTCCCTAGTCAAATATATTTTTTGTGTCTCTGTTTCATGTCTTCTGATTTATCTCACCAGGTTTCTTGGGAAGGGAAAGTTCTATATGAATAGCATTAGTCAACACCTAATTGATCATGTGCTAATACATAAAAACATCAATCATAACACACACTTTTTTTCCACTATCCAGACACCAAGAAGTGGGTTTATAAAAAAAGAAGGTGCAGCCACGTGTTTCAAGACTAACTTTAGGTTTTCTGGATGTCATAGATGATTGAAGCACTGAAAATGATTTTCATCATTTTCTTTTCATGAATTATTATTTAATCAATGACTTTCTCACAAAAAACTTTGTTTTGTTTTACAAACTCTAGTGTTTCAAGATAATGACTTTGAGGTAAGTAACATAAAATCTGAAATAGAAACCTTTCTCCTGACTGTATTTTACACCCTCAGTCTCTGTGTTAGTTTGGCTTCTGAAAAAATATCTTTTTGTTTAGGTGATTGATATTAGAAAGTCAAACAAATTAAAACATGATTCAGTATTCCATCGTCATTTTTATCTACTCTTATCCTTGTTGCTTTCACCTTGTTTCAGCTTTCATCTTCAATTGCCCCAGCTTGTCTCTTTTTTTTCTTCCAGTTCCCGTCTCCTTTCTTCTACATTTCACCTCCCCCCCATCTCCCAGCTCACAGCCTATCATCTTCACTTCCATCCTCTTTTCTTCATTCTCTTCTAGTTTTCCCCCAGTTCCTACCCTTTTTTTATCCCCTTTTTTCTTGTCAGCTTTTACCCCATTTCTTTCATTCTCATCTTTTCTTTGGTAACCAATCCTGTTCCTACCCTCTGTTCCCATATTTTATCCCTTATTCCAGCCTTTTCCTTCCATTAAAATTTTCCGCCCCACCCCAATCACCTCACCTGGCAAGCTTCAATGAAACTTGATGTAACCAGAATCTCCTGCAAGCCTGTTGCCGGACCTCAGACATTAGTAGCCCTTAGTTACAAGAAAAAGAAAAAAAATAAATAAAAAACTAGCAACTTGTTTTCAACTTCTCATTTCCTTACAGGTGTTTATGGACCCAGATGGAGATACTCACTGGTAAGAATTAATAATACCTTGGAAATAATATTAAAAAATTCTTTAATCAAACATAAAAGGTGGATCTTTTTTAATGTTCCTGAGTACCATTTCATTTCTTTTATTCCTACAGGTACAAAGAATTTGAGATAAATGCCATCAATACTACTTGGGATCTGGAACTGAACAAGGTGAGTTCATGTCTCCACACAGGACGAAATTTCAAGAATCCGTAAAAAGAAACATAAAATCAGTGCAAGATACAAACCTCAAGTCCGTTTTATAATTTTGGCAATTGCACCCATGGCTTTCTGTGTTGGAAGGATTTTCAAAGAAACTATGTAAGTAGGAGCAGTGTAAGACTAGCTTGAACTTCAACTGTTAAATCTAGTCACACATTCCGTAATGTGCAATTGGAGGAGACAGGTGAAATTCATGCCTCTAGATTGGGGGATGGTTATGGGATACCAGGACTATAATAGCATTTGCCGCAAACGTTCAAAACTTCCACACAGAGGAAACTTGTCAAAACGAGATTATACTTCACAGCGGCTTTGGATATTTTGAAACTTGATGGAAATAAAGAAAAGCTGGTATCTACGATTTTCCAGGTACTACAATTTGTTATCCGTGGTTTGGTTTCTTTATGTCAGCTTATCTTTCAAAATTCTTTGAACTGTATGTTTAATCACCTGTCATTAAAAAAGGAATGTTGTGTACATGTTTCCTAGTGTTATTTTATCTTTATAAAGTGATATTTTTACACTTTTCCCTTGTAGCCATATCTCAATGGTGGCACTCCAAACAGTAGTTGGGAAATGCCAAGCATGAAAAGTGCTATTTTTGTGGCTGGGCCCATCAATAATGCATCTGTTCCAGGTTTAGTATAATTATGTTTTTGTTATGTCAGTTTCATTGATGCTTGAAACACTTTTTATGGGTTTACATAACACTTCCGATTGGCCAAGTTTGAGGTCTATACTTTTAAAATTGATGATGAACGCTGGATGCAATGTGGCTTTGTAGTTTATAGTGTGGACAAAAAAGAACAAGACCAATAAGACCTACAGAACCTGAGGAACAGGCATCTGATAAGGGAATTGTCAGATGACAAAAACTTTGTGCGTTTCACTGAAGCAGCAGCAGAAAGGCGCTGAGAAAGATTTCCAAGATGGGCCATGACAACCACAATACAACTTTAACATTGTTGTCTGTTTGCCAGTGGAAAAATCGTTTTGCAAAACAGGAGGTTAAGTGGACAACAAATTGACCAATAAATGACTTAACCATTATACTAGATTATAAAAGAGAATGCATACTTACACTTGTTGTGTTCGTTCTTTGTTTGTTTATGTGTAATAATCATGATAAACTATGGAATTGCACATGAAAGACAAGTACTGGACAGTCGAACTTGCTCTGCCCTTCACTAATCTTGTTGATCACAGTCCCACGGCATCTGCTCCACCAAATAACAAGGACCAATGGAGGATTAACTTTAGCAGGTTTGAATTTTTATATCCAGTCTCAAAGAAGAAGGCCAAAAAACGTAAGGCCGTTAATAGCACTTTGACGTGAGTTTGTTGGGCATGATCCCTGGTTATATATTTATACCTGTTCCCCTGAGGCCTGTTTTGCTAAACCCCAGAAAGGCGCTCAGTGCTGCTCTGCCTAGACCTCAATACAATACGTTTTAGCAAAAAAAAATTAATAATAATAAAATAATCGAGTACCGACTTCTCTAACATGCATTCAACGGTTGAATTGCGGAGGAACCAGGGAGGTGAGATCGGACGTCCTTATGTGAAGGACCAACGACCAACGACGGCACATGTCAGATAGGATATGGCACCGGGGTGACTACATATCCTACTCTTTTTATACAATGTCACGGTTTCTTTTACGTCCACTCCTCTTTCAACTTATTTGGGAGGATGAACGAGACAAGGACAACGGCTTTAAATGTCACTTCTCAATGACGCGATCTTCTGAACTGGGAAAGAGTTTTAATCACAGCTAGCATTATTTCACGAGGTATTTTTTAAAGACCTTAGTTAGTGGTGCGGCCGGGGTTTGAAGTCACGGCTTCCCGCTCAGCATAGCAGGTCTCTTCAGAGTTAGCCGTGCAGCAACTGAGCTGTTTACCCTTGGCAGGGCAAAAAAGAGACAGTTGAATTCACCTGTCACCTCAGTTAAAAGGCTCCATTCTTAAGCTCTGTTCCTTAACATAGTAAACAGACAACGATCCCAGAGTAATTTCTCAGTCACTTTTTCGTTTGTAGGGTTGAATGGCATGTAAGGAACGTTCATGGGCATTATGAGAAGGTTTGTAAGCACAGTCTTCTTTTATATCGAAATTAATTCTCATTTGCTGACCCTATGCATTTCCTGTAGAAGTGATGGACAGAAGTTGTCAAGCTATCAATTAAATCCATCTTGGGTGTTCAATTGCTTAATTCTCTTAACCACTCTGTTTTATAAAGCACAGACATTGCAAGGAGAAAATTGATGCTGATCACTCTTAGGGCTTAACGTGTTAAAATAGAACTGGTGCATCGGCCATTTTTGGGTTGCGCTTGAGACTGGCTCGGAGTTGTGTCGAATGGTACTGTGGGAATGTTTTAGGGGAGGAATTGTGACCCAGTTTCCGCGCAATTTCATAACAGCCAAAAGATGTGTGATAGCGTTCCCAAAACATCCCCATAGTACAATTCGACGCAACACTGTCCTAGCCCTAAGCGCAACCTCCATACAGTGTATGCTCAATCTTTGGGATCATTGTCACAAAGGACTCTGTGATCGCAATGACCTTTACTGAGTTGTCTCAATTTGGTCCCTTCAATCGATGAACTGTTTTTCAGTGTTCCTAGCGAACGCATAGGCTTTACACACACGCTAATGGTCCTTGTGTGAGGTCCTTATTTCAGCCTGCTTCTGTTTTACTCCTTATTCTAAAACTCAAAGGTTGTTTCATCGAAATGTTTGATTGCGCTGTTTCGCAATACGATACTCAACTGAGTTTAATTGAATGTTGAGTCAAACCTTTATCAACGGGCACCCCTGAAGATTAGCAAAACTGCCCGCTTTAAAAGGGTTTCCATTTCAGGGTGATTGAAAAAGTAGTGTTTTACCACGTATAGGTGTCCGTCTGCAGGCGGTGTCCGATAGAGGAATTTCGACTGTATTTTCTGTCTGACAGGTTCCTAATGTTCCAGAAGATAACTGGGTGTGGTCATCACAAAGTTCTATTAATATGCACTTACCTGAGAGGTATGTACCGGGTATACGCCATCTTTCCTTGGAGCGGTTACGTGCGACCTCGAAATACTATTAAGCATAGACACAACCATGACTATGAAGTACAAGAGTGCTTCGTTGTACTCGTGATTTTGGTTTTGGTGGTGGAGCTGTGAGAAGAATGAGAAAGATGGACTTCTAGTGAAATAATTTTTCACCGCTGTATTGAGGCACAGGAGTAACAAGTCTTTTTTTTTTTAGAGGTATTCACGAAATGAAATGTGGCGGATGAGAGGACAGCAGACGGGTCCACTTTGCGTTATGCATTAGCATGGCAACAGTGATCTCAGACGTAGCGCACAGAAACATCACACATATTCGACCAAAAATTCTCATCCAGGCAAAAGTGCTCCGTCGTTGAGCCTCGTTCAGCTATGTGCAGTGTCATGTCTTCCACACGATCGTAATCAAGTTTCAAGCCACTAAAAGCATCGGACAACTTCTTCGCTAACGATCATTTACTAATTTCCGTAGGTGGGGTTTCATTCAGTTCAGCACAGACGCCGTGAATGCAACAGAGTTTGTTCGCACACCTAATTGGCCTGTCTACTCCGCCCTTGTGATGATTTATGACGCCCAAAAGGTATTATAATTATTTTATCTCTTTGTCAAAGACATGCTATCACCTGTGCTCGTTAGCGCAATAGGTTCAGTACTGGGGCAGTACATATAAAGATACCCTGAGTATCGTTTGTCGATTGATACATGTACAAAGTGCTTTATACATCTGTATTTTTGGTCATTGTGTTTTTTTCGTTTTTTATAACGTGTAGAAATTCATTGCTGTGAATGGTTATTACACCGCTGACCTCGATCAACTTGAAATTCCTGTTGCTGTAAGAACCGGTCAGTGTCAATATGAGCCTGCGGTTCAAGTAATTAAGACTTACAGCTTCAAGGCAACAGTCAGTCCTGTGGATCAGCGGCTTCCAGTGGGACACATACGAGATGATCGCCTTATCTGGTTCACTGACAGAAGTAGCAATCTTAAATTACAAGTTTAAAAACTTTAACCATAGTAATTGAAGCTATTGTAGATTTTATACTCTAAATTATACGTGAAACTTTTTTTCTAAAAACAGCCATGCTAGAATAGGTACAGTCTGTAGCGCTTTTTTCCGGAATTTATACGTCTAACTTTTCAGTTTTCATTGTGTTTTTTCCCCGGGAAACATTGTTTGCTATAATGACCCATTTTAGAGTTACAGGTAGAAACTACCTAGAGATGACCTTGTTGTGATACAACCCTTCCTGCGTTTTTATGAAAATCATGTTTTTCTAAAGCTAATTGTTAATTACTCACATTTTAAGAAAAAATTAAAAGTTTTATACATTTCATGAAGACAGGTTAATTTAAGATGTTCAGCATTGGATGATGATATGACGTGCAAAGATAGTACTTTTAACAAACGGCGCAATTCCAGAAAAATGTTTTCGTTGGAAGACTTAATAAAGACCACTAGATTTAAGGACGAGGACGAAATATATCTTTAATTTTTTAACGTATTCTCATATAATATAAACCCCGGAAAGCGTCATTGTACTTTTTTTCCACTAAAAAATTTAGCACGGGTATTTTTATTGAAGGAGGTTAAGCCCTCTCCCGATCGCAAAATGATGAAACCTCTATAATTTGAGAACTTGCTTCTGCCACTGCGATATTCTCTCTAAAACTCGTTTAAAGAAAGACGCCTTCCACTTTTTCCCGCCATAATGACGCTGGTTTACGCGCGAGCACTACTTGGTATTGAAATAATAGGGAGGTTAAGATGTCACTACGGCGACAGCAACGAAAGCGTCAAACAAGCAATAGGTTTAGATTGGCAAATCAACAACTCAGCACTGCACGTGCACCACGCTTTGCCGTCAATGCACGACTACGCCGTGAATTGCCAAATTTTTACGTTTCATCGACATCGTGAACATACGACGACAAATTTCTCTTTCTCTCCCTAAACTTGAATTTCTTTCTTAAGAATTCAACTCCAGGAAAGTTTGCCCACATTGGACAAAGTGAGCGAGTTGGGATAATCGCACTGACGTTTCAAAGAACGCGAAGTCACTTTTTAAGCGACGTTTTTGCCGCCGTGGCCGTCGTGGTATCTTAAACTCCCTAATCTCGTCCTCCCAGTCGTTCTCGTCTAAAGGTCTCTATCGTTTCCAGCCGTACGTGAGAAATTGAAAATATGTCATATGAAGCTGACTGATTATATATTTAATGTAATTTTTATAGCTTCAGTACATTACAATTGCTTAATAGCACAAAAATAACACGAGTTTTCTTCACAGCTTTTCTATTTTTTTTTCCTTTTTTAAATCATCAAGTTGAAAGCCAATTAAAAAAAAAAACAAACAAACAAACATTGTATAACTATTGGCAAGATGCGCAAAGCGAAAGCATATCTTTCCTCTGTCTTTCAATCAATGCAAGCGTCTCTTTTTACCGTGACTTGCTACCCGGCTGTGCGCCAGTTGTCGATGCTTGCGGCGTCCCTGGGGATAGAGCTCCAACACGTCGTCAATCACATGAATGACTCCATTAGTAGCAGGCAGATCGAGGTCACTAATGCGCATGCCATTAACATAAACGCGACTGCCCCCGGCGTGCCTCAATCTGATGACTCCGCGGCCCATAGAATACATAGCGAAGTGATTACTGAAAATCGACCAGTAGCTGTACATGCAGTGGATACCGCACGTGTAAAATGTTCCCCTCACCACGTGATGTTCCATAACTTCGGTCAACTCCTCCGGATTGGCCAGGAGTGTTTCCATTGTCCCGGGGGAGCGGAGCTCCAATTTAGCAAAGGCCCAGTCTGTTGGGGCAAACAGAGTAAACGAGGCCGAGGGATTCTGAAGGGTTGTCCTCAGCGAGGTCCTGTTGATGGCCTCCGCTAAGGTGACAAAGCGAGAATCCGAGTTGATAAGGTCATAAATTGTTTTCGTTGGCGGCAGTAGGACTTTCTGAATGACATGAATGATCCCGTTGCAGCCTTGAACGTTGGCTTTAGTTATACACGCGCCATTCACAGCATGTACCTGAAATAATAACAAAAGCATGAATTCGACCGTCTCTTCACTTTGCTAGATCCTTGTATTCGCCAAAATGATATTGCCTGGCTGGCCAGAAAGCGGGTACGTTTGCTGGGTAAAATTGACGAAGAGTAATCCCAGATGATATTTACTCATATTGGTCGGAGTAATAAGGAATTATTGTCGAAAAACAGTTGTTGAGATATATCTTGGCGTAAAAGCGTTCAAAAAATTTGACTCCACCCCAGACCACTGGGGCCCTACAGTCGGTGCTAAACCGGTCTAATCTATAATTGATTTGTACTAGTCCCGTTCACACGTACCTGGAATATTTTTTCTTTGTTCTAGCTTTTCATCCACTCGCGGGTTTTTGAAAACGGCCCCCAGAGTGGAGATCTTCGTGTGGACGGACGAAAACGGATGTTATGTTTTCGAATATACGATGTTTTAAAGGGACCCTATCGTAATTGCATGGTGTTAGCGTTTTCATGCGGCTGGGCAAACACCATTTGAATATGCAACGTATAGAATTGTATACTTTTTTCAAAACAAAGGTACACTAAGAGAAAGCGAAGGAGAGTGTCCAAGTAAAGGTGCCGGCTTCTGTTCAAGAGATCTGAAGGCAAAACGCCCCAGAGTCGTTAGCGCGCTTTCTTAAAAATAATGGCGAGGCAGTGAATTTGTCCGTTCTCATTTTGTCCCCACCCTCACATATCCATGATTCCGTTGATTGGATCGAAATGGGTGGGGAAGGAGGGAGGAGGGGATGGTGTATGTCTAGCACATTATCCCAACTATCCCAACCAATTGTAGCCTAAGAAATTAAAGCTAAAGGATTGAACAAAAATTCCAGAACATAATTTTAAGCATTTCTCACCTTTCCGTATCTGAATGAATTCAGCCGCAATTTGTGGGGCGCGCTTGATGAATTTACCAACAAGTCCTTGCCAAATTCATAAGTCAATTTCTGTTCAGGTATGATGTGGTAACTGAGAATTTCCTTTAGTTTGTCAGGATCGTTCCGTAACAGTTGTTTGGTTGATTCGGGTAAATTCTCGAACGCTTTGTTTGATGGGGCGAACAGCGTGAAAGGACCTCGTTTGTCTCTTAGTGTGGTTACGAGACCGCTTAGGTTGAGGTTTTGCACCAGTGTGGTAAGCTTCAAAACGTTAGCCACTTCTAACAAGTTCATTGCTAAAAATAAATAAATAAATTTCCGTTATTTATCCTCAGCAGTTATTATAGCACTAGTAATGGTAGTGGGGCCGAACAAATGCCTGAAACAAACATAACGGGCCGGGTTAAGAATCCCAACTGGCGGAGGCAAACCGTTGGCCAGTTCCCGTGGCCGAGGATTTGAACTCGGGATTATCGAGAACAAATCCAGCAATCGATCAGAGCGGGAGTTGAACTTCCAGCGATCCACCACTCGGCCACGCTGCCTCCACTACCGCTGAAGATATAAAACCCCAAGAATAAAATCATCTTCACTGATTTCTAGTGTTTCTATGTTTTTAAATTAAATCTATTTTGTACAACTCTCATCTACGGCTATAGCCAAAAGGCAAGGTAATACGAACAATCTCTGAAACAAAAGACAAGAACTAAGACAACGAAAATGTCAATTTATTATTCAAGATGCATCAGTTTGTTCCCCAAAACAAAGACGTTGCCATCATACATTTCTAATAGCACTAGCATACAGAAATTGTTATCAAAGTCAAAATTTTGAGTCGACGTCCAAGGTGATTGAGTCTAACCCTGGGTCAACTACAAACACCACATATAACTTTTTTTCAGGGTAACCAATACTGGATTTGCAATCTCCGAGCAACTAGGCCCAGACTCCCCCCCAATCCCACGTATACAGCAATTTCGAGAAAGGTTGTCGGAAAAATGTACACGCGACAATCCTGAAAGGTAATATGGGATATGATCAACACACTGTTCTTGACACTGTAGCTGTCGACCTACTCTTAATTGTTACTTTCATTTAGCATTCGCAAATATACGTCCATGGCCTCTTACGTCATTCTTTCAAATTTCTTTGAAGAACAGTGAACTCAAAACCACCCAAAATACCTTTCGGTATTGTCGCGTGCACTTTTTCCGACTACTTTCTCGAAATAGCTCTATATATTTTGTGTCGCCAAGGTACCTGAAACGGGCATCAGAACTTTGTCGATGACATGAAGTACTCCGTTAGTTCCACTTATGTCAGCGTCTGTCACGGTGGCGTCATTTACCGTGACCTGTTCTTCCCCACCTGTTTTAATATCTACAAAATGTCCCTCAACTGTTACGAAACGGCCATTGTCCATTGCAGATGTGTAGAGTGGTTTCGGCAGCATGTGGTACTTGACGAATCTCTATATAAATACAATCAAGAAAATGTTCTCTTGGTACAATAACTCTACAAAAGAGACTGACTCTTTGCTCTAGCTGTATTATGGTCTCCCACGTCTCCGTAGAAAGGATAATTTTTTCAGTTCTATTTTAAAATCAAATTTGTAGCCCTTATTTGGCAACCTGTGCAAAGTGCAGCGATACTTCCTTTTTGTCATCATCATCATCATCATCATCATCATCATCGTCATCATCATCATCGTCATCGTCATCATCATCATCATCATCATTATCACCATCACAGTAACCGCTATTATTATTACTACTATTATTATTATTTAGTGTGTGTCTAGTCGCTATTGTAGCTAGATCTAGCTAGCGAGGGTAAAACAAGAGTGAATGTCGGGACTTTCAGTAACGTCATGGAATAAAAGGTAGATGACCGATAGGTCTATCGATAATCATTAAAAGACTTACTTCAATGCAGTCTTCGTTGGAAATAAGCCTTTCCAGTCTCTCGCGGTCCATCACTTCAAAAGCCTCATCACTCGGTACAAACAATGTGATGTTAGTAAAGTTCATTGCAGTGTTCTCTATCATCTGCGAGAAAATGCTGTAATTTGGGTCGTTTTTCAAAAGGGTTTGAACATCACCAGCGGTTGGCTTTAGGACTCTGTCAATGACGTGGATAATGCCATTGGCTGCTCCCTGATTCGGTAGAAGGATTTGTCCCCCTTGGACAACAACTGTCTGCCAATGAAACATAAATAGCTAAAAATCAATAACCGCGGCAGGGTAGGTTGGTAGAGCACTTGCCTTCAGAGCTGGGGGTTCCGTGGACTGCAAGCAGTCCCTATTCAGTCTGTCGAATAGCCTGTTCCAGGCTCCGAGATAGTACGTGGAGCAGGGTTCGTGGAAAACTGATGCAATAAACGCGCGGGGTTCAGTGGAGAGCTGAGGGTTCGCTTGACCTTGCTTTCGCAACGTCCCTAGCTAACATCTGAGAACCTGAAACAGACTAGGCTTGGTAAGAAGCGACAGAGCAAACTAGCTGACAAGGGAGCTGAACAAAGGCGGAAGGAAAAAAGCATGCTTTCTATTTTGCATGATTGAAAGTTTGTTGTTGTTGTTGTTGCAACAGACAATTAGATTCGCTGATAAACTTAATCATATTCAAATTTGTAACGAGTGAAACAAAAGCATCTTTTGTTTCAAGAACCAATGCGCATCTGATTGGCACATAAATATATCAATAAGTGACGTCAGCGTGAGTATCGCAGTTGCGTGTTCCCCTTACGTTAACCTTTAAAAAAGATCAAGGTTTTCATTTCACTATTTTTAAGAAAAAAATCAACACTGAACCCATACCTCGCCATCATCTACTACATTGATACGCAGTTTCTCAGCCTCGTCAAGTGTAGTTATTTTACTGTTGTCTTTCATTGCTTCAGTTACAATCTTTCCGTGCGCCACATGCAGCATTAGCGTGGAACGAAGTAGTTCCAAATCACTCTCTAGTTCTGTTAACTTCTCCGGTGGCAGAGCGGCGAAAGCTTGATCCGAAGGAACAAAGAAGGTGCAACGCGTCACTGACTCCAATTTCGAAGAAAAGCCAGACAAGTTCATCAGTCGAACAAACTGTCGCAAACTAAGAGACTCCGCGACTTCGATTAAGCTCTTATTTGACGTATGAAGCTCTAAAACAAACACAGGACGTGATTAGAATACAACAAACATGTCTCATTCACATTATTCCTCTATGAAAGGAATTAAGTAAATTTTGTGATAGTAAGTAGTTTCAAACATTTCAACATCAAGAGGAAGAAGCTGGCATGATCATGGTTGATCAGTTCCTTACTTCCCATGATTAAAGGCATGTTCGATTGACCCGCCTCGGCTGGAAAAAACTCTACTAGAAGTCAATTATTTTGGCCTTCAATTCTAGAAATCTGCTTGAAATAAAATATTCTGCTGTATTTAACGTTTAACTGGCGCAAAAAATTAGGGCACCAGAGATTTGTAACAAAACTATTGGGTATTCTTACTCCGAAAAACGATCGATCTTACAAACCCTGGTATTAACGATAACATTGGAAAAGAGGTGAAGAAAGGCACCGGGGTGAGGGAAATAAAGTTTTGTCGCATGGTGACAAGGGGGTGTAGGGCTTAAATAATTAAGAAGCCTTGACTGTGCTTTGTTTTGTTGTAAAGCACACAGGAAGCGACTAGAGCACGAAAGAAGTGTAGGGAGAAACGCAAGACGTAGTCAAGTGTTTCTACTTCTTGAGCGCTCTAGCCGTTTCCTAAGAACTTTACAACAGAACTGCAGAGAACAGTCAAGGCTTCTTTGTTGTTTTATGATAAAGAATCCATTAAATTCCCCACGCGCGAATTACTTTCTAATTTTCAAACCAAAATTTTGGCTTCGTGTTATATAGCCTCATTAAGCACGCTTTTTTAATCAATCAGAGTGTGAGTTATTTCTGAACTTTATTCTACCAAGGACCAAATTTAGCTCTAGAACGACTGCCCGAGCACACAACTGACAAACTACAGTCAGTTCACCTGTCACTGTACCAAAAATAGGATTTCATCCATCAAATTTGCTCAGAACCAATATGGTGCAAAAAAGGCAAACAAAAGTGGAACCCCGATAAAACGAAGGCCCAAGGGATTGGCGCTAAAAAGGGTTTCGTTTTATCGGGGTTCTTAAATTTTCAAGAAAAATGTGCTATGCATAGGAAGAAGAATATCGTTCGTTATACCGAGGACCTCGCTGTAAAAAGATTCGTTGTATCAAGGTCCCTCTGTAATTTACCCCATTCCCTCATAGCTTGCACTTATAAACCATATTTGTTCCGAGCAAATTTTATTTACTCTTTATGCGACAAATGTGAGCAAGTTTCCTGTAATATAAACTGATATTTATGGCAAAAATGTAAGTCAGATACGAAATTTCCATTCTTCTCAATGAGATTAAAAAGGCGAAAAAAGCCAGAACAAAATCATACAGCAAAAGTTTAGTCAAACAAGAAAGGTACACTACTTTCAATTCTTCGGTGCCATATCAGTTAAGCATACCTTTCGGACATCCGGGACTTCCGTTTTCTTGAGCGTATCCGGGACAGCACCGATACTCTGTTAAATAGCGCCGCTCTGTCCTATGCGATCATGAGAGAATATTTAAATTGTTTATTACATTTTCCACTGGTGAACATGTATTCGGTCGGTAGAAAATGATTATGGCTTAAAACACATAAATTGATGGG
This sequence comes from Porites australiensis, assembly GCA_022179025.1. Taxonomy (NCBI): domain Eukaryota; kingdom Metazoa; phylum Cnidaria; class Anthozoa; order Scleractinia; family Poritidae; genus Porites; species Porites australiensis. The sequence continues at coordinate 318,023 of BOPM01000120.1, forward strand.
TAAAAAATGTATGAATTGTAAATTCTTTAGCAAATTTGTTGTAATTGCGCGGGACAATAGGAGCCCGCAATCCTAATCCCCAGGTTGTTATTACGCATGCGTCGTATGTACGTAACCAGCATTTGTTTGGACTTCAACTAAGAATGAATGGAATGCACAGAACGCAATTTGATCACGCGCGTTTGGATCTTCTATCACTCGTAATCCGATCACGCCCGTTTTGACCATCTGTCACTTGAAGCTTACGCAAAGCCTAGCGCTGGTCGCTGGAGCAAAAGCGTTTTGAAGTTCGATCGTTGTCGCCCCCCTCCGTAACCTTTGGTTATTAATAGTTTTATTTATTTATTTATTTATTATTTTTTAATGAAACATGCTGTGCATTTCATGTACACGACTTTATATCTGCGAGTTGACGTCACTAACCTGCATTGCAGTCGACGTTTCCCAGGCACTTTCTGACATTTTCGAAAAACTCCTTTAAGAATGTGATGCTCGCAAACGTTCGGGCTACAAGGAGAAAAAGAAGAGGTAGTTTTGACTATCTCTGGCTGCAAGGCATTACATTGATAGGTCGTCGGGCACTAGAAGAAACTGGAAACGACTGAGTGTGCGCGCTGTTACGAGCGTGCAAGCTTGCAGTTGGCGTATCTACGAATCGCTTATAAAATAAAAACATTCTTTATCCTTTCATTACCTTCAATAAGCGCACTTAATTTTTTTATTGTTAATAGGCACCGCACTCGAATGAGCGACAAACCGCTCTCAGCGTCAAAGCCTTGAACAACTGTGGCCAGATTTACAAGCGCGCGTAAACTGATTTACAGTTTACATGCAAATAGGTACATGCACGGCACGCCTTACATGTAGCATTTTGGAAACTTGATTTCAAGTTCATTCTCAAGGATTTTATCCAGGTATGGACCCCTCCCGTTCCTGCGAAAATTGTAACGTCCTACATTTGCCGTTCAGCCCAGTCAATCTCTCCACTCATGTTTTACAAATCCAGTCCAGGCCATGTTTACACAGTCCAGTTCTGTCCAGTCCTGTCCAGTCCACCTTTACAATACGCCTGGACGTTAACTGTTAAGTTTTGTCACTGACCCCTGGCTTGTGGCACAAATTTATAAAATCAAAGCTCTGCGTTCATATTTTTAAAAGCATCCCCCACCCCTTCTTCCTTTCCACAGAGACAAGTTGGTATGTCGATTCATGTCGTTACCAAACACCGGATGTATAAAGCTATAAAAAGGGCGTAGTAAAGGTTAAACCAACTTCCGGAAGTTTGCTTGTCTCAAAATGCCATAAATAATCGAAATGTCGTCAATTTGGAAAAAAAGGACAAAAAAGTTATCTTGCACAATAGAAAAGAAAGAGAAAAAAAGCACCTCTGCATGAAAGAAGGCAAGACATCCGAAAGGGGTAATCCAGCAGGCAATGATAATGTTATGGCCACAAAACCGCAGCTGACCAGCCAACGTGTTTAACCATGTTATTTTGCATAATAGGGGAGCCCTTTACCTTACGAATTCTATATTAGTCCATAGAAAAGACCTTACTTTCTTCCTGTAACAAATGTCTGCCCTATTTTGGGTTAATATTCGTTGTATAATCAAGAGAAAATATGCGAGCCTCGGTTCGTTCTTTGATATGTAATTCAGATACATCGTTCCCTAACAGACAGTTGTCTTAGTTCTTTTACTATTGCAAGTAAATAAATAAAGTATTCACTTTTATAATGATTAAATTCCTTCCCTGGAGATGTAGTCTCTAACTTGGTCAAAACCAAGCAGAGATAAAAAGGCATGCGATTGCTGTTGTTAACTTACCCTTTGCCATTGGGCAAAACTTCTGGTTTACCATTTTGAGGCTGTGTTTGTCCTTTCTCTGGTTCACTGAACCAGTCTTGCCAATACTCTCGCCACTGAAAAGGACTCCACCAGGTTGATGAGCTTTGTCCCAAGGAAGAAGCGAAGATTGCCAAACTAAACCATAGATACTTCGACATTTCAGTATATAATACGCACCGTGAGAGGCTTGTGAGACTAAAGTGCGTGACACTCGCTGTCTGAAACGGAGGTATCGAGTATCTGACAAATTTGTCCATTAGAAGTGTCAATCAAAAATTGCAACAATGTGCGATTTCTGGTTTTCTGTAAGGTCTGTAAGAGATTTTCTGTAGTTTTCAGTGGTGTTTTTTCGAATTTAATGTGGCTTGTAAAAACTAAAACGGCAGTATTAATCACTTAAATGATAAATAAATTGCGATTCATAGCTACCGTATTCCCTCGAATAAAACGTCTTCCGTTCGATTTAATACACTAATGCATCAGTATGCATATCAGAAAATGTTAGCCTCTACACAGAAGTTATTTTCTTTTTCTTTTCGAAAATCGACGACACGCTCACGCGTGAAAGCGAGTGCGTAGAGCGACAATGGAGGCAATTCCCCGTTTCCCTAGTCTGGCTAAAATCTTCAATCAATTGATCATTTTCTTGGAAAATGATACCCTATTCTAGACTCAAACTCTTTGATTTATCTACCCTATCCCAGAGTAAACTGCTTGAAAACCCTTCACAGCCCATACCTATATAGCCCATTTATGGCAGCACCCCCCTACCCCCCAAGAACGACAACAGCCACTTGCTGCTCCGACCGCTACGTCACGTAAATCAACTTCCTCTGAATCGAAAAAGCGGCTGAAATGAAAGAAAATCTGTGTAAACAGATAAGTTTAGACGCTATAAAATATCTGGAACATGAGCCAGACGCGTTTGTTCCGAGCGTAGCGACTTTATAATCTTGTCGCGCGCGCACAGTCTGCTAACCGCGCGTGGTCTTAGCCAGCTACGAAATTCGAGGCTTCATAAATAAATAAATCTTTATTTCTCTGAATATATGCTTGGTATCAGCCAATGACGTCATGGAGCAAAAATCCTAGCTTTGTTCTTTTGAGGGTGATGAAAGATTTCAAAGTATTTAAAACAACGTTTTTCGTTTTATTATAACTGATAGGAGAATTTTATCGCTTGATGTAATTTTTAAAACAACTGAAGTTCATTTGAGCGAAAGACTTCCTTTACTGTTAGGAAATAATATTTTGTTTTCAAGCGTCGGCGTGGTAGCCAAACGGTTAACAGCTCGGACTTCAAATCTGTAGGTTCGAGTTTAAACCCTAGGCCTGGTTTCGAGAAACTTCTTGTTAATTACTTTGTCTCTTTTTACCCATATGTACAAAGGGGTATCGATGACATTCTGTTTGGGGGAGTGCGGGATCCTGCAGTGTTGACACAGTACTCTAGGATACTTCATGTTTCAAAAACCGGGTTAGGCGTCAGCTGTGTGGACCTCATGGTACGTCTGCGCACAAAAGACCTTTTATAATACTGTAGTGTACATACATTCATACATTCAGTATGTGAAAATCAGTATGTTTCATCAAAGTAAGTCTAAGCTCTACATATGAAGTAGCGGTCTTAATGCCTTTAGGTTGGCGTTTCTCCAAGAGTGGTTTGATCTTGGCCAGTTTCAGGCCCTTTTGATTTTGCCGTAACCATATCGTCTTTACTGTGGCCTTCAAGAGGACGAACTCTGGCCTTTCTGTGATTGATAGGAATCAAAACCATTGGAATAAGAAATGCAACCATAAGAACAGCACCAGTCATGTAAAATGAATAAACATAGCTTCCAGTCTGGTCCACTATCAAGCCTAAGAAAAAAACAGATAACGACTATGTTAGGTTTGTTTTAAAACCCCAAATATATTTTTCCTTTCGTTTTGCCACTTTTTCGTTGGGATTGCAATAGAAGCCCATTAAAGCTCATTAACTTATTAAGGATATGGGTGTACCAATTTGTACCGCCATCAGCGCATTTCCGCATTTCACAACAAAGTATGACATCCTGATAGAAAGCTAGGATATAGAAAAAACAGCTTACACTCTTCGTAACCAATATAGCATCGTGGCTTTACAACTGACAGATCAGATAACCAGTAACATAGGGCCTTCATTGACTAATCACACTGGTCAGTAACGAGAGAGTCATACCGTGAATAGGAATTCTCGAGGTACTTCACAAGGAATACAACAGTGATGATCCCTAACACTTACACAATAACATAATAAACTTCACACCACAGAACGACACAATAGTGCATATCATGACATGGTAAATCGAGCATCACCACCATCAACTTAGCCCTCGGAAGTACACGTAAAATCATACCCCCACCGTGGTACATTGGGGGGTGGATAGACCCCCAACTCCCCTCCCTCTAGAGTTTTTGCTTTGTTGCAGTATTTGGAAACGATTTTACCTTCAGTGGAAAGACTTTGATCTTCTCTAGAAGATGAGGTATATTTTATGGTTGGTGGCGCTGCTGGGGGCCTGTGACGTCACCAACAATGGTCGCAATCTTAGCCGCCCTCTCGGTTTTACCAAGAGTTAGAAATTAGGTTAAAACCGCGAGAAATGTTTTTTTTTTGTGCTTGACATGAAAATAATGAGCACTTTGCTTGATTTTAGCCACAAGATTTACTTTTATGTTGGAAAAAGTTGCAAAGACATGTACTTTCACTCAAAAATAACTTGACCACCTCCTACTTATGACGTCATATCTCGTAACCATAGAAACTGACCATTACTGAACTTGACTCAAAATGCGCGCGAGGGATGAACGAACAGCTACTGAAAACATCAGGTGCTGATGTTTTATCCTCCAGGAGAAAACTCAGAAAAACCTTAAGGGGTGGCATCCCAACCCCCCCCTCCCCCCCTACCTTGTACGTCCTAGGTTAAATGATACAACCTCACTTTTGACTCTGAAGATGACTAACGCACAAACGTCCGTCATTATCAACCACTATCCTACTGAGGACAACACTTCAAAGACGATCATATCCCAACTACTTATGAAAGAGTTTACTGGTAAGAAAAGGATTGCAAATTAACTCACCAGCAATGGGCCCACCGGCGGCTGCTGTAAATGAATAAAGAACGTTATTGATACAGAAGGACGCTGTTGTTCTTTTTGCATCCACACAGCTCAGCAAGATAAAACACTGAGTTGCTATGAAAACTCCATCACTGAAGCCATATACAGCACTGAAGATAATTAAGTACCCGTATTTGGTGGCAAACTGAAGCAAAAAGGCGGAGATAGAAGCTAAGAGCATGGATGCTTGGTGCATAAAAACTGGATTTACATTCTCGTTGTTGCACACCTTTCCCGTTATAATCCGGCCAAGCGACGAAGAAAGGCCAATATAAATGAACAGTAGTGAAGCATCCTGGGCGGTTATTCCGTTATCCTCGGAATACTCAACCTATAAACACAATCGACACAGTTAGTGTAGTTTTATTGGCCCCAAGGAGACCCATATCTATAGAGCTTTGTATAGAGACGCCATGTTGGTGCCCATTCGGATGGGAACCAACATGGCAGCCGGAAACCAACAAAAACATTTGTCATTGAGTTTTGATACGAAAGCCTTAATTCATCTCTTGTGGAACTCCTAAACATTTAAGTGTCACTTTTGCCAATACAATGACTGTTAAGATAGCAAAATACAAGAAAACAAGTCACTATGCGTGCAAGAATTTTGTTGTGACAAAATCGTCCGTCTGTATGTCTCCCCTTTTAAGTTAGAGGATGTGAAATTTTAGGCGTCAATTACAGCGGAATCAGTATAGGAGAATAGTTTCTTATCCGTTAAGTCACTTCCATTTATGTTTTATATCCACGTGCTCGCTTGCAGTGTTCCTCTATGTGGGTTATCTCTTCTTTTAATTTTTGTCCTATTGCCTGCGCTCTTGGTACATGCCGCAAACTTCCTTTCCAGGAACGACTAGACCATTCCCTAGTTCTTTTAAAGGAATAATTAATTTAAGCGTTCTCCCCGTGTCAATTAAGCGTCTTTATTCGATCAAGCGCCCATCCTTTTAGCTGACATCTGAAATAAGCGCCCGGGTGCTTATTCGAGGAAATAGTACGGTACACAATCTGTGTCTAACTTGATATTGGACGTCCATGTTGTGGTCGATTGACAGGTGTCAAAGTAGAGTATCCGCTGGCCAATATCACATGACTTTATCATGGTGTACAATTCATTGAGGTGACGTTTTTTTAATTCTCCGCTGACCAGTCATCGTTTTTCAACTGATATCAGGCTCAGGCCCTGCAGTATTTCAGGAGGAATTCCCTTTCCTTTACTTAATTGGCGAAAGTAGAATTGTACTCCTGTAAGATATTTCTTATAAGACCCTACCAGAGCCGTTCGATTTTGGCCCTGTCTAAAACTAAATATCATTTGTTTTTAATATAGTACTTAAATAATGGACTTTTAAAGACAGAAAAATGTGGCCGTTATAACAGGGTGGTCGCATCGGGTGGTCACACTAATGAGCTGGTCACCTTTAACGAAGACTCTGCATTAACTAAAGGGGGTCGTATTAATAGGGCTGGTCTAATGGTGAAGTTACACAATAGCTTAACTTCCCCTGTTTTTACTTCAACTGGAAAAACATGCAGGAAAGCAAAGCGGAAACTAACCAGATAGATGTACGGAATGTACATTCCAAAACTCCCAAACACAAAAGACATGACGGATGCAGCAAACGTAGGAAACGTCCACACGCTACAGTAAAGAGAAATACCACTTCTTTCACCTCTCTCAGTGTCCTCACTGTTATTGATGAATTCAATCTCCGTTGTTTTTTGTACGTTTGGGTTGTATGTTAAGCTCAGAATACAGACAATTGTGAAATACGCGGCAGCTACTCTGTACGTGCCTCTCCATCCAAACGAATCCAAAAGAACTTGAAGCAGTGGACCTGTAAATAGGACACCCACACTTGCTCCCAAAGCTACAATGCCCGTTGCCATGGACAATTTTTCTTTAAAGTACTGTGCAGTAACAAGATAGCTGCAGTTGTAGATAAAACATACCCCCAAACCAAATACCAGGCTGTGGGTGAAATACATAAGATTGAGATTGTGGGAAAATGACGCCAGCGCCAGGCCAGTCACGCACAAGGCGCCTCCGATGAAGTTTGTAATGCGACAGCCAAAGCGATCAGAAAGATAGCCAGGCAGCGGACTAGCAAACCACGTCATGCCCAAAGCTAGTGAGCCAACAAGAGCTGAAAAGGAATTTTTATTTCGGTTTAATATCATCATTATGAGCATCAGCACGTATTCATTTCTAACAAGAGTCACGAGTCAGATACAAACTAAAAGGTATGTATAGATTAGGAAGACCTGATAATAATGAACTATTGTAATAATTAACTTTATTGCTTGTTATAATACTGATGAATATCTAGCAAAAAGTGACGTAATTAAGTATGTCGACTAAGATGGCATGCTGTATCTCATAGTCTACTTTTCTTTAATGGAGTGTGTTTTTGTTGTTGTTTGATTCCTTGAAGCCCGCTTTTTTTAACAGTTAATTCGGTTTTTACTACAGTTCGCATCCTCCCACTCCCTCTTATCCACCCTTCAGTGGAGTTATCGTTCAATGGACACCGAGTGGACGTGGAAGGTTGATTGAATCATAGACTTCAGTTATCCTTGAGCTTTTCTAAGGTTGTTTAGAATGGGCGCACATCTTTTGACTTAAGCGCGTTTTTGGAACGAAACAGTTTACCGTGTTGAAAAAAGACAAAGAGCAAGAGCGAAGATCAAAGATCAATATCAATCTGACTTGCAACTCTCAAGAATTTGTTCAACACTTTCCTTATAGATGCTGATTTTCAAATGTTTGCACTAAGGAGAAGTGACGGTAAGACGACGTAAGTGACGGTTTTATGCAGAATTACAACGACCAATTCGTTTCATCTTTAAGTCAGATATATGATTCATACACTTTTAGCGGAGCTCTCGCGCGCGAAGCGCGCCAGCGGAGCACCATGGGTAAGAAAATGAAGTAATCTACCCATCCGCGAAAATTTGGTAATCACGAGACCGTACACCGACCGACCGCTCGCCCGAGAGACCGTCTGTCCGCACCACAGGCATACCAATATAAAATAACTCAATCAACAGGTATGGTAACCCAAATGCAACTCGAGGTTATTTTGGCGGAAATCGCATAGCCACTGGCGTCTTGTAAAGCAGAGACAACAAAATAGTCAATAAAGACTAAAACGGAAGCGGAAATTGTTTCTGTATCCGTGTTGCCTAAAGTATTAAGCTTAGATAAATTGTCCATGTCCACTAGTTTGGAATATAGAGCAAGAGAAAGACAGAGAAAAAGAGAAAGTGGGCGGTAGGCCAGCGAAGCTCAACGAGAAAAAGGGCGACAGGGATTTAGAGCGAGAGATAAAAAACAAAGGAGACAGTTTTTTGTTCAGAACGACAGGAAAAGTTTGTAGGGGCGGTGACAAAATGAGAAATGCTAGCGGCCGCCAATGCAAGCTGAAAATGAGCGGCAGTGAACGGGAACACGTAAGACATTTCATCCATAAAACGTGTAACTAAGAAGTTTCTGGAAGTTTCACGTGTTAAAAGTCGTGCAAAACAAAGGCAAAGAAATGAACAAAAAAAGTGTGCTACACGCGCAAAGTTACTTTCGCTAATTAGACCTATTGTTGTTTTTCACCTTTTTCCGGCGTTGCATGCCTTCGCCGCTTTGCATTACACGATTTTATATTTTGTTTGAACAAATTATGAATATTATTGAGAGCTTCGCTTTTAGCCCTGGCTAAATCTATATATTACTGAAAGTGCATAATCATTCTATGAGCTGAACGGTCATGGTTTATGGTTACTTCCAAAATGGTTATTTTTAAAATTAAGAATTTATTACTCTTACGCATTCTAATGATAACCATAAGAGCTTACTACCTACATGTACTTCTATGGACAGTATACATCCGATAGATCGAAGCATGCGACTCCAAGGCTAAGCATTGTGAACACAAAAAAACTTTTAATACATCGAAAGCGGACTACTTTCGGCTAGCTCAACTGGGAAATTTTTACATTTAATTTAACTCTGAATACAATTTTTCCGACATGGTACCCTCACACACATGCACGATGAATGTCCTTTAAAGCCTCGGGGCTTATACTATTGAAATATCAAGTTGCGGTATTTGGTTAACACGAGGAACGTAACTGCATGCATGACGACGGATAAATTAAACAAAGCCAGAGAAGAAATAATCAAGAATGCATATTGAGACACAACAATGCCACATGTCCAATATTACGAAATATGTCAAAATTTGTAATTTGTAAATGATAATAGAAGCTATTTATGGAAGTAAGCTTTTAGAATCATGTGGCATTTACATAGGTTGTATTACGATAATATAAGCTTTTAATCAAGATCTTAACCATCGTCATAGTCTTTTATAATTATTATTTATTTTCATCTAAATTAGCTTAAACAGTGACTAACAGTGATGTCTTTTTCTGTCTTATGTTCTACACGTGTGTATTGTAATGATTTAGGGCCAATTTTCAGAAGAGCGGACAATAATAGAAATTCGACATCTGCTGATTTACATTCTCAAAAATACCTTATGACCTTGAGTCTGTCTGATCACAAGACAATATTGTTTTTCAGATAGAGACTGTTAAAATGTTTTAACGTGTAATACAGAAAGAAGAAGGTCACAAGATTTAATAATCACCACTAAATCGTAGCAAAAGGAGGCTGAGACCTACCTAAAACGACACACTGAAAAAGTATTAAAGCTCGTCTTTGAAAACATTTTTGAAATTGTTGATTTTGTAGCTCTGGGGTCATTCAGATCACGTGCGTGAAAAATCCACGCACAAAAAAAGAAAACAAAAAAATCACTGCTAAATCGTAGCAAAAGGAGGTTGAGACCTATTTGAAACGACACACGTACATTGAAAAAGAATAAAAGCTTGTCTGTGAAAGTTGAATTACCAAGCTAAGGTTTTGTAGCTCTGGGGTGATGCAGGTCACGTGCGTGGAAAACACACGAAGTGGAAAACAAAATAACCAAAATGTTTTTAGTTATTTTCCCCACCAAAACTGATTGATCATTGATCACGTTGATTGGCAAAGAAATGTAGAGAAGTGAACAAAACTATCAGTAAAGGGCATCGGAGTCTGCATGTTTGTGGTTTGGTCCGCAGACGCCGGTAGTTGTTGTTGTTAAAATTCCCTAGTTGCATAACACAGGGCGGAGAGAATGAATTGAAACTTAGTTTCGCCTTATTAATTGTTCATCTTTAGATCTGAATAATGTAAGACAGGGAATGAAGCTAAAAATGATTGAATATAGACTTAGTGTCTTAGTGTTTTAGATAATGTTGATGACAAATATAATTACTACGACGGACTCACTGGGGTAAGTAAAAAAAATGTAAGCATCGGCATCTTAAAAACAGTTTTGTTTGTGGTTTGGTCCGCTGACGCCGGTAGTTGTTGTACTTAAAATTCCCTAGTTGCATAACACAGGGCGGAAAGAATGAATTGAAACTTAGTTTCGCCTGATTAATTGTTCATCTTTAGATCTGAAAAATGTAAGACAGGGAATGAAGCTAAAAATGATTGAAAATAGACTTAGTGTCTTAGTGTTTTAGATAATGTTGATGACAAATATAATAATTGCTACGACAGACTCACTGGGGTAAGTAATAAAAATGTAAGGACAGAAAGAAAGACTACGAGAAATATGCATCTGCGATGCACAAGTTTAAGCACTAGGCCAGTCTTTCAAAAAGGCAAGTTCTTTCCGGATAGTGTAACAAACAAATAGAAGAAAAACATGATTCTTTCTACTCACCGGTTCTTTCCCTTGTCTCATTGAAATAGTCCAGCAATACAGGGAACAGAACACCGAAGCTAAGAACAAAGCCAAGGTTAAGAGCATTGCAAATCGCTGCTGAAATACACACAACCCACGACCAAGCACTGTCTTGATGATGCTTGTTTCTGAAACACCTCCATAATTTAGCATGTCTCTCGTGCCGATCACGATCTTGCTCTGCGTTTGTCTGCATTTTCGTTTGGTCTGAATATATTCCGCCAGAGACTCGACTTAACGCCTCATTGCAAGCAAACCTCTTCTTCTACTTAGGGACTCCTTTGTGTCGAGTAATAAAAAACGTTTTGCGAACGTTCTGCGTCACGTTAGCAAGTTTTTAGGGGATTAATATCAGGCGCTTTCATTCAGGTTACATCCGGATTGCAACGGTGGTAAGAAAAACATAACAAGAAATTTAATTTCGTTTCTGGTTGGCTAGACTTTATAGAGTTATTGGCCAATAATAATGCCACATACCCAAATATCCGTGTCCAAAGCTTATCCGGTAACGATGTGCGCGCTTTTTAATTCGGGATAAAGGTTTTCTTCTTCTTTCGGAAGTGCATCACTATTAATACCATTCGCAAGGTATGTCTGATCGGTAATTGTACCCCACATATGAGTACCCAGATTCAGGAATCCGGGTAATTTTGCTTGTGAAGTCTGGAAGTGGAGAACATTTTGCTTTTGGAATCCGGAATCTTAGGCCTTGGAATCCGGAATACAGAGAAGTTTGAAGTTTGCAGTTTATTGGTCTTCATAAGTTACAAATTAAATTAAATTAAATTAAAACAAATATAATACACAAACATCCTCTGCTCGTAAAGAGCTTGGCTAATCGAGGTGAGCAGAGGAAAACATAAAGAAATTAATAACTAAGAAGAAATTAAGAGGGGGAAAGAAAAAGGAAGATAGATCTATATAAATGACTGAAGTTATTACAATGCAATGTTACAAAATATGCAAACTTATTTTACATTTCTTGTCATCTTGCTTAGTTTATTAATTAAAGTAGATGTGTCAACATAAGTATCCTCCACTTTATCTTACAGTGTAAGTTTGGAATCCAGAATGCAGGAATCCAGTCCCTGGAATCTGGAATCGGAAATCGCCTGAGTGGAATCTAGAATCCAAGACTGTCTTGGATTCCCTTACATGGGGCGAGTAATTTCTGACAAATAGGGAGCTTAAGCAGCGACGACGGCGACGGCAACGAGAACAGCAAAAAAGCAATTATAGGTTTAGATGGTAAAAAAAACAACTTTCTTAGCCGTCTTTTTCTTAGCCGTCGTTGGGCGACTACAACGAGAAAGTGCCTGATTTCACGTTTTGTCGACGACCGGAACACAAAACAACAGCCGTTTCCTTTTCCTCTTTCTCTCCCCGAACTTTGACACAATCCTTTAGAATTCAACTTCCAAGAAATTAATGAGATTGTCGCAACAACGAGGTGGCCGTAAAATAGTATTCAAATAAAGGAAAAACAGGCAGAAAACTAACCAGATAGATGTATGGAATATACATCCCAAGTCTCCCAAACATGAAAGACATAACGGATGCAGCAAAAGTAGGAAACGCCCACACGCCTCAGTAGAGCGAAATGCCACTTCGTTTATCGCTGGCACGATCCTCACTGCTGCTAAGAAGTTTGCTATGTGTTATTTTTTGTACGTTGGGGTTGTATGTTAAACTCAGAATGCAGACAAGAGTGAAACATGCAGCCACCACTCTGTACGTGTTTCTCCATCCAAATGAGTCCAAAAGAACTTGAAGCAATGGACCTGTGAATAGCACACCCACACTTGCCCCCAACGCTACAATGCCCGTTGCCATGGACAAGTTTTCTTTAAAGTTCTGTGCAATCACTAGATAGCTGCAGTTATAGATAAAACATACTCCAAAACCAAATACCAGGGTGTGGGTGAAATACATCCGATTAAGACTGTGAGAAAATGACGTCAGCACCAAGCCCGTCACGCACAGGGTGCCTCCAATGAAGTTTGTGACGCGACAGCCAATGCGATCACAGAGATAGCCAGGCAGCGGAATGGCAAGCCATGTCATGCCCAAAGCTAGTGAGCCAACAAAAGCTGAAAAGAAATTTCATGTTGTTATAACAAGAGATCATAGTTTTACAAAGACGCTTACTTCCGCAGGAGCTCGCTGATTCTCAAAAATAAATAAATAAATAAAACGGACATAAATCGGCCCGTGGATCACACAGGAGAGACGTAACACACATTTTAGGTAAGTTAAGCTGTTTTTTTTATTGAAATCCTTTCATTTTCGTAGGTTACAGAAACGATAGGTTTTTCCCCATGCAAATCCTTATATTTCGAATGTTACGCAACAATGCCGATGTTCGCCGATGGTCATATTTCGAGCTTGGGCTACCTGTGGAGGTATTTCTGAAATGAGAACGAAAAATTAATACGGTCAGTTACGCAACTAGAGAGTCCTTGTTACGTAACAGAGAGGGAATTGAATGTTAGGCCTAAACTATACAGATTTACCGCCGACACGAACTCCATATCGAATAGAACTTCTGTTTACACATAAGTTAGAGCGGTGATTTCTGAGCGGTCCTCGTAACGGAGCGAAACTGTGTCGGGCCATTCTAGCCCCCGGGGTGGGGGAGGTACTTTAGGAATTTCTGGGTGAGGGTGTGCTGCTGGGACCCTGAAACCCCTTAACCTATACCAGATTTAGTTGAGCTGAATTTTGCTACCCTGTACTAGAGTAAACTCCCCAAATCCCCCCTATCCTAGAGTAGCTGTTTTCCAGAAACTACTGAGGTCACTTGCCCAGTCTAGCCAAAACAAAACCTTATACCACAATCCCAAATCTTCATAAAAACTTCAACCAAGTGATCAGTTTCCTGAAAAATGATGCCCTATTCTAGACACAAACGCTCTGATTT
>BOPM01000120.1:331741-334241 GCA_022179025.1 Porites australiensis
AAATTGCCCTCAAATACAAAGTAAAACAAAGCAAAAACGGTAAATTTCCTTCCAACTATAGGACTAGCCCAATCGATTTCGAAGCTCAAATTTCCCTCCGTAGATAAGCCCCTCCGAATATAAGCCCCTTCAAAAATAAGCCCCTCAAAAAGGGCCTTTGAAAAATATAAGCCCAGGGCTTATTTTCGGAATTTTACGGTAGCCCAGCAGTAAAGGGAACAGAACACCGAAGCTAAGAACAAAGCCAAGGTTCAGTGCATTGCAAATCGCTGCTGAAAAACACACAACCCATGACCACATACTGTCTTGTTTACGATTGCTTCTCAAACACCACCATAGTTTCTCAAGTCTCTCGTGATAATCAGGATCTCGTTCTTCATATACTGGAAGTTTGCAGTTGATCTGAAATCTTCTTGCCAGAAGAATTTGACGGAGGCGAGACAGAGGGAATTTTTTTGCGAACCTGTATGGTGCAAGAAATCTCTCTTAAGGGACTCTTGTTGCTCTGACTTTCTGTTGCAACTGAAAGTAAAAGGGTCATGGCATATATACATAATAATTAATAAATTTACCATGCGTTTTGAATAGCTGGCCATTAGGGACGGACCACTGGAAAAGTTATGGTGCGGGTGGGGAATTTTCGAGCCGCAGGAATTTTGCTTCGTTATCAAATTCCTTGTATGAATTTTTTTAGGACATGGCTTGAATATTTTTGGAGGGTTAATTGGCGTGCATGAATTTTTTTCATTTAATTTTCTCTTGCGCGAATATTTTTTTGTACCATATATAGAAGAATTTAATTCGGAAGTGATGAGCAACATGTCCAAAGATCACTTTCCGAAAATGATCAACACCTGTTTTCTATTCGTAATCACCTGAAGTAGCTGTCTGAAAGAAAGTGTATTTATTTAGGTTCCCACCATTGTGTGGGTGATTTGAATGCTGTTTTCATATATCTAGCCTATTCCTCCACCCTACCCAAGTACATAGCTACAATTCGAGATTTTCTGGGCTGCCGGATAACATTTATCTGAACAGTCTAGGATAAACTAGAAATACGTGTACCGCAGAATCAATCTTTTATTAAAAAGGATTTTCTGGGATTTAAATGGGTTGGTGTTGATAAGGAAGGGTAGCCAATGTTTCATAGGTCCTGTGCTCACCCCATTTGACCCTCCTACGTGTGTAATTATAGTAAACGAAAATGGGTGTGATAGTGAATAACTGCAGGCGAATGTGCAGCAAACACATGCTATCTTTAATGTGTAATAAATTACTTGTGAAGTGTGTCATTAGTAGTGAGTGGATGAAATGGTAGGAGATAATGCTGGATAAAAAATATTTATTGTTATTTGAATTACAGCAAGAGAGTGTTTGCACTTGTTGTAGTACATAATCACACTTGACAACTAATTGTTTGTAAAAGTAAGGTGTAAACATAATCACTTACACTATAAAAATAGACATTACATGTAGCAATGTGATATTTTTCCTATTTGACCCCTTTTTTTCCTTTTCCCCCCACTAAGGAGCCTGGTCCCAGGCTATGTCAGTTGAGGAGAACTATGAAAGTGATCATGACTCATGATTATTGAATACGCGGTACCCTCATTAGCACTGAATTATCACTCTAAAAAATACCAAATCATTAACGAAAGTGTTCATAGTTATACCTGCATGAGAAACAAATTAATACTCTTGCAATTGTGAATTTGCATGAAATGTCGACATACAAGTAATGTTGAAGGTGATCAGTATGTCAATACTCAACATGCATGAGCTTGTTGAGACATGGTTGCCAGAGGCATAGTGTTTTAAATTCCCAGACTGGCCGTCAAATGTACACTTCCGCTGACCAAATGAATTGACAATTTGTGCAGATATTAATGGATTCCAAATTCCAGTCAAAACCTCGTGTACTGGACACAGATGATGTGAAGCAAAAGACTTCTTTGTTTTCTGTTCAGGGAAAATCTGCTTGATATGTTTTCATGGCTGTTTGTTCTTTTGTTTTATATCTTATCTGTGCCCAAACTCCCATCACAGCCATCCTGTCCACCTATTTAATACATGATTGAATTTCTTGTGAATGTGAAGTGCAGAATGGATGGATCTCATAGGAAACCCTATATATCTGCTTGTCGTTTGATTTCTTGATACAATATTCTGCTAATGGAACATGTTTAACTTCGGTGAGTATGCAGGAATATGTCACCTCCCTCTGGCTTCTTTGAAAGAGTTACATTTAATTTCCCTCTATACTGAAACTCCCTCACGTGACTTACGGGGAATGATTAATTTTCCTGGCATGGTAACACATGTCACACACTAATATTGAGAGGAGATCCGAAATCCAGATGTTCTTTTCGAATATTAAATAGGATCGAAAATAGGAGGCCAGAAATGATAAATTTTTGTTATGCTTGACTTAAAAGACACAGTTGTGTTTATGTATAAGGCTGCTATACAATGATAATATATTTTACTTGGGATGGTTTTG
>BOPM01000120.1:339241-351974 GCA_022179025.1 Porites australiensis
ATTGCAAACTTCGGCAATTATCCGGGAGATTTCAGACTCTAACCTGGAGACCGGGAGAAATGGTTCAAAATCGGGAGTCTCCTAGATTATCCGGGAGAGTTGACAGCACTGGACTATTGGATTCATTATTTCTATAGTTTGCTGAGAAAAAATAAAAGCAGAAAAAAAACAAAATCCTCCGGAAGAAAAAATAAATAGAGATCCTTCCCGCCTTTTTTATAACTAAGAGGGAACACGGAACAATCTTGTTGGTTGCTATCTAGAAATACGTGTATTGCAGAACCTCGCGTGGTTCGGGAGTGGCCCGTAAAATGTCAGGGATGGGAGGGTGAGAGAAATAGAGTATACTTTGTAATATTGGAGGGTGGGTTTCATCACCGGCTCGAATTTTATATTCGAGGCAGCGAGAAATACTCAATCTCCTTTTTGGGTGGAAGAAATTCGAACCCAGTCCTCAGCCTTTGAAAAGAAAGAGATGGGCATGTACACACTTAGTAAGCAATCGTATTGGTTTCTATCTCGCGATATATTTAACAATTTCGTTATGAGGCTGACCAAGATATGAAGAATCATGCAGAATGAGTCTTTTGTCAAGAAAAGATGAAGGCCAAGGTGGATAACAGTCCCCCAGATCAGAGGCGGTTCTAGGGGGAAGGTCAGAGAGAACTGTTGGCCCCCAATAAAAAATCCCACACACCCTAGGATTTTTATGGAATTCGGCACAGTTACACCGAAACAGCTATGCTGCGGAGCTATTGTCTTGCTTGGTACCAAAGATTTCACATTGTCATTATACAATCAATGATGCCAGAATAACTGACTTCAATGATTGTATATTGCCAGCACCTCGTTATGGATGCATATACCTGAACATCCCGAAATAGCCAACCAAACAGATTGCTTATAAGATTACTGAGTAAGTGTATATGAGCAACATTTCATTCCCGAGCGACTGGATGATGCATGATTATTTTCTTCATAAAGCAACAAAATAGGCCCAGACTCGGAGTTTTGCTAAATTTTCAGAAAGAGAACTTTTGAAAATACCAAAAAATCCTAGCTTTGTTCTTTTTAGGGTGATGAAAGATTTCAAAGTCTTTAAAACAGCCTTTTTCGTTTTATTGTAACTGATAGGAGAATTTTATTGCTTGATGTAATTTTTAAAACAACTGAAGTTCATTTGAGCGGAAGAATTCCTTTACTTTTAGGAAATATTTTTTTGTTTTCAAGCGTCGGCGAGGTAGCAAAGCGGTGAACAGCTTGGACTTCAAATCTGTATGTCCAGGTTTAAACCCTGGTCTCAAGAAACGTCTTTTACTTTGTTTCTCTTTACCCATATGTAAAAAGGGGCGGGTATCGGTGACATTCTGCTGGGGGGAGGGCGGGATCCTGCAGTGTTGACACAGTACTCTAGCCGATACTTCATGTTTCAAAAACCGGGTTAGGCGTCAGCTGTGTAGACCTCATAGTACGTCTGCGCACAAAAGACCTTTTATAATACTGTAGTGTACATCCATACATTTAATATGTTAAAATCAGTATGTTTCATCAAGGTAAGTCTAAGCTCCACATATGAAGTAGCGGTCTTAATGCCTTTAGCTAGGTTGGGGTTTTTCCAAGAGTGGTTTGATCTTGGCCAGTTTCAGGCCCTTTTGATTTTGCCGTAACCATATCTTCTTTACTGTGGCCTACGAGAGGACGAACTCTGACCTTTCTGTGATTGATAGGAATCAAAACCACTGGAATAAGAAATGCAACCAGAAGAGCAGCACCGGCCATGTAAAATGAATAAACATAGCTTCCAGTCTGGTCCACTATCAAGCCTAAGGGAAAAAACAGATAACGACCATATTAGGTTTCTTTTAAGCGAAAAATATTTTTTCCTTTCGTTTTGCTAGTTTGCTTTGGGCTTACAATAGAAGCCCTTTAACTTATTAAGGATATGGGCATACCAATTTGTACCGCTATCAGCCCATTTCCGAATGTTTTCAACCTCTGCTTTAAACGACGCCTTATGACAACAAAGTATGACATCATGATAGAAAGGTTATAGAAAAAACACAGTGTAGACTCTTCATAATAATAATAATAATAATAATGACTGTTTATTAAGACTCATTGCAGCAATATACAGAATGCCTGAATTACAGAGCTATTTACAAAACATGCAATACTAAAATATAATACAATAAATCCAATAAATACCAGAAAATATAATTGTACAAGCCACTAGGTATACGTATGCGGGACAAACTCTTGCGTGCGCTTGCTCCTACAGGTAGGACGCGTGGAGGGGCTAATGCCAGATCTAAGATTATAATTATGTACAACCTCCTCCTGTTTGGGGAGCATAAAATGCAAGGGGTGATTCTCATTCCGGAGTCTATCAATATAAACCTGGCATAGATGGGCGCGTCTGTCACTTAGAGTTGTTAAATTGAGGTCATTTAATGCCTCTTTGTAATTCATTAAAGGAAAAATGATGCGCATAGCCCTTTTCTGAATGCTCTCAATCTTATAAGATAGAAAATCTGTGCCAGACAGGGGCAGCATATTCTCGAACAGGACGAACAGTGGTTGTATAAACCTTAGCCAGTGAAGCTGGAGGTGCACCACATTGCTTAAGGACCCTTAAAGAGTAAAGCCTTCTACATGATGGTTCCATTTCAGGTCATTACTTACATAAACGCCTAGTAACTTATATGTCATGACTCTCTCAATTGTGTTACTACCTATTATAATAGCATTCACAATAAAATTATGATTACTCATAAAATTATTTAGCATCTCCTTGCATTTAGTAGGGTTCAATTTCATTCTGTGATCTTCAGAAAAAGCATAGATATCGTTTGTAACAAAATTGAGTAGACTGGCACTGTTCCTAGGGATTACTTCAAGGGCTGTGGTATCATCAACAAACTTTATTCTAAGGTTCCTTGAGCGCAATAAATAATTTGTCATGATTGTAAACAAAATGACTCCTAACTTGGTGCCTTGTGGTATACCGCCCTTGGGAGTTTTCCACTCAGATATAATGTTCTCAATCCTCACAGCCTGAGTCCTGTTACACAGAAAAGCTATTATCCAGTTAACTAGAACAAGGTGCACATGCATGTTCCTTAGCTCCTCAATCAGCACACTGTGGTCAATCATGTCAAAACCATAGCCAATAGCATCGCGGCTTTACAACTGACAGATCACACAACCAGTAACATGGGGCCTTAATTGACTAATCACACTGGTCAGTAACTAGAGAGTCATACCATATACCAAGTGAATAGGAATTCTCGAGGTACTTCACAAGGAACACTGAACAGTGATTATCCCTAACCCTTACACAGTAACATAATAAATTTCCCAAAATAGAGCGACACAATAGGGCATACATTGACAAGGTATATCGATTATCACCCCCATCAACTTAACCCTCGAAAGTACACGCAAATTCATAACCCCACCGTGGTACAGGGGGAGGGGTGGATGGAGCCCCCATTAGAGTTTTGCTTTGTTGCAGTATTTCGAAACGATTTTACCTTCAGTGTAGCCTGCGTAGCATGGCGGTTTTGTCGAGCCGGGCGCACGAGCGGCTTTGATCTTCTCTACAAGATGAAGAATATTTTATGGGAGGTGGCGCCGCTGGGGGCCTGTGACGTCACCAAAAATTGTTGCACTCTTAGCCGCCATCTTGGATTTAACCAAAATTTGAAATTAGGTTAAAACCGCGAGAAATGGTGGTTTTTTGTGCTTGACATGAAAAATAACATGTAAATAAGCACTTTACATGATTTTTGTTGAAAAAAGTCGAAAAAAAACATGAACCTTCTCTCAAGAATCGCCTGACCACCTCCTACTTATGACGTCATATCTCGTAACCATAGAAATTGACCATTACTGAACTTGACTCAAAATGCGCGAGAGAGATGAACGAACAGCTACTGAAAAAAATCAGGTGCTGATGTTTTATCCTCTGGGAGAAAACTCAGAAAAACCTTAGGGGGTGGCATCCACAACCGCCCCTGTACGTCCGAGGGTTAAATGATACGATCTCACTTTTGACTCTGAAGATGACTAGCCCACAGGATTACGAAACGTAGGTCACTATCAACCACTATCCTACTGACGACCACACATTAAAGACGATCATATCGCAACTACTTGTGAAGGAGTTTACTTGCAACCAACTCACCAGCAATGGGGCCACCGGCGGCTGCTGTAAATGAATAAATAACGTTATTGATACAGAAGGACGCTGTTGTTCTTTTTGCGTCTACACAGCTCAGCAAGATAAAACCCTGGGTTGCTATGAAAACTCCATCACTGAAGCCATATACAGCACTGAAGATAATTAAGTACCCGTATTTGGTGGCAGACTGGAGCAAAAAGGCGGAGATAGAAGCTAAGAGCACGAATGCTTGATACATAAAAACAGGATTTACATTCTTGTTGTTGCACACCTTTCCCGTTATAATCCGGCCAAGCGACGAAGAAAGGCCAATATAAATAAACAGTAGTGAAGCATCCTGGGCGGTTATTCCGTTATCCTCGGAATACTCAACCTTTAAACACAATCGATACAGTTAGTGTAGTAGTTTTTTGGCCCAAAGGAAACTATGTAGTTGAAACAATGGTAGTCTTTACACTAGAGCCTAAATAAGCTAAGAGATACTTCAAGACAAGTAAATTTCAATTACTTCAAGTAAAATAAAGCTTCACACACAACCGATTCTTTTTTACTTCAGGTTAACTTGAAGCTATTTTCCCACGCAACATAATTACGCTTGATTGGCGTGTTTCGCCTTTCTCAAACCTCAAGAAACCGCAAGTAACCGCATGTCAGGTAAGTCGGTTTTAAGGATGGTTTTCAAGTCGCTTGAAACTTTCTTGAATCGTTTCAACTTTCCGACTTTAATGAGATGCATAGTAAAGTTACTTTAGATTTTACTTAGGCTTTCACACACGAATTTTTGGTTAAGTAAAACTTAGCAGCTCCTAAGTCTTACTTAACAGCCTAGTGTAAAGACAACCAATCACACAAAACATTTCCTCAGCAATCATTAATGCATAAATTAGCGGAGCACCATGGGTAGTTGCTGGCTTACACTGTCATGAACATCGAAACCGTTCAATACATTACGCCAGACTCTGGATCGGAAATGAAAGGGGCTAAATCAGTTCAAACACCTTCGCCAAGATTGAGGTTAGTGCAATTTTTAATATTCGAGATATTGGGAGATGATTTACCAAAATCTAGAGCTTTTTATAGAGACGCCATTTGGTGCCTATTCCGATGAGCACCAACATGGCAGCCGAAAACCAACAAAAACATTTGTCATTGACTTTTGATACGAAAGCCTTAATTCATCTCCTGAGGAACTCCTAAACATTTAAGTGTCACTTTTCCCAATACAATGACTGTTAAGATAGCAAAATACAATAAAATAAGTCACTATACGTCCAAGAATTTTGTTGTGACAAAATCTTTCGTCTGTATGTCTGCCCTTTTATGTTAGAGGATGTGAAAAGACAAACTTATTAGTTTGTAGTTGAAGGCATATCTCATGTCCTTGAATAAGCGCTAATGCTCTTATTAGCGGCCTGCCCCAGATGAGCGCCTACCCCCAAGACCATTATATCAAATAAGCCCCCTTCCAGTCCCTCCCCCCACATTCTTGAATATAAGGGATACATGGAAAAACCAGCTTTAAGGCCACCTTATTTTTCACCCTTTAGGTGTTAACTACAGCAGAATCAGTACGGGAGACTGTAGTTTGTTTTCCGTTAATTCACTTCCAGTTAGTTTTATATGGGTTATCTCTTCTTTTAATTTTTGTCCTATTGCCTGCGCTCTTGGTATATGCCGTAAACTTCCTTTCCAGGAACGACTAGACCATTCTCTAGTTCTTTTAAAGGAATAACTAATTTAAGCGTTCCCCCCGTCTCGATTAAGCGTCCTTCTTCGAATAAGCGCGCATACTTTTAGCTGACATCTGAAATAAGCGCCTGGGCGCTTATTCGAGGAAATACGGTACACAATCTGTCTCTAACTTGATATTGGACGTCCATGTTGTGGTCAGTTGACAGGTGTCAAAATAGAGTATCCGCTGGCCAATATCACATGATTGTATCATGGTGTACATTTAATTGAGGTGACGTTTTTTTTTATTCTCCGCAGACCAGTCATCGTTTTTCAACTGATATCAAGCTCAGGCCCACTATTTCAGGAGGAATTTCCTTTCCTTTACTTCTCTTAGCGAAAGTAGAATTGCACTACCAGAGCTTCGCTTTTGGTCCTGTCCAAATCTATTTAGTATATACACACTCAGTGATCTTGGTAATTCAAGCAATCTGATTGGTTAGCTATCTCTGACTATGACGTTATATTCACCGCGCTAGGCGGTGAATATAAAGCAGAACAAAATCGCTGTCGTGAACTGGGTGTTTTGCCAAAGTTTCATAGTAAAGCCTTTTTGAAAATACGCGAATATCCAAGGGCTGGAGCCAAGAAAAGAAGACTTAAACAGCGTGATTTATTGTGAAGTGGTTTACTGTAGCTGACTTTTTGTACGCTCGAAGCTATGTTTACCACTACAGAGGAAAACGAGGTCGCCTTGTCACTGTTTTGTGATTTCGGGATTTTCTCGAAAGACCAATTTTGCCTATAAATGGAAGTTAATTTATGGAGAAAAGAGGAAGGCAGATATTTTGGAAAATTGTAAGCGCAAGCAAGTTAACAAGACAAAGAACTTTTTTTGGAGATAAATAACGCTCACCTTGATCGTAGCCGCTGTTGACAGCATTTGCAAGAAGCGACAAAGAAAACTTTGTCATTCAGGGAGAGTTGACAGAAACAAATAAAGCTCTGCTTTTCTTCTCAGAATTGGGTAGTAATTTAAATTTTCGGCGTTTTCTTTTTAACCGTTGATGCTAACTTACAAAACTAGATACAAAAAGATTAAAACTATCATTTGCCATGTTTGAAGATACTGTAAAGATCTAACTTTTGAGCATCCACTGTTAACGGCTTCGTGTTCACGCATGAATTCACCCGTCAATCAAACTAATCGTTTTTTAATGGTTTCCTTTCTGATTCTGTTGAGATCACTTCGCGTGAATATACGAAAATAATTAATCACCTCAGGCTCAGTTAATATTGTTGAATAACCCCCTTGACTTCGTCTCGGGGATTATTCAACAATATTAAGTTCGCCTACGGCGAATAATTGTTAAATATTACTTGTTTTTAATGTAGTACTTAACGAATGGACTTTTAGGGGCAGAAAAAATGTGGCCGTTATAACAGGGTGATCGCATCGGGTGGTCACGCTTATGAGGTGGTCACATTTAACGAAGACACCGCATTAACTATAGATGGTCGTGTTAATAGGGCTGGTCTAATGGTGAAGTTACACAATAGTTTAATTTCCCCTGTTTTTTCTTTAATTAGAAAAACAGGAAAAGCAAAGAAACTAACCAGATAGATGTATGGAATGTACATTCCAAAACCCCGAAACACAAAAGACATGACGGATGCAGCAAACGTAGGAAACGTCCACACGCTGCAGTAAAGAGAAATGCCACTTCTTTCACCTCTCTCAGTATCCTCACTGTTATTGATGAATTCAATCTCCGTTGTTTTTTGTACATTTGGGTTGTATGTTAAGCTCAGAACGCAGACAATTGTGAAATACGAGGCAGCTACTCTGTATGTGCCTCTCCATCCAAACGAATCCAAAAGAACTTGAAGCAATGGACCTGTCAATAGGACACGCACACTTGCTCCCAACGCTACAATGCCCGTTGCCATGGACAAGTTTTCTTTAAAGTACTGTGCAGTAACAAGATAGTTGCAGTTGTAGATAAAACATATCCCCAAACCAAATACCAGGCCGTGGGTGAAATACATAAGATTGAGACTGTGGGAAAATGACGTCATCGCCAGGCCAGTCACGCACAAGGCGCCTCCGATGAAGGTTGTGATGCGACAGCCAAAGTGATCAGAAAGATAGCCGGGCAGCGGACTAGCAAACCACGTCATGCCCAAAGCTAGTGAGCCAACAAGAGCTGAAAAGGAATTTTTATTTCGGTTTAATATCATCATTATGAACATCATCGTCATCACGTGTTCATTTCTAACAAGAGTCACGAGTCAGATACAAACCACGGCGGATTTAAAACAAACTATTGAATTAGCGATACTATGCCTACACTGTAATTGCAAAATCGTTGAATTTTGTGATAGCTGAACAGTTTTTATGTAAAACAATTCGCGAGACAATGGGCCGAAGAGAGCAAGAACTAAGAGAGCCCGCTGCCAGATTTTGTCAATCCATAGAAAAAAAATTGAAAGTTCCACTGTAGAAGATTTTTCGGCCGCAGACGTTTATCAGAGCGGAGTAAGGTACGCTAAGAGTTAAAATTTTGAAATATAACCGGTTCAAAATGTTTTAATAACATAGAAATTAAAAGCTAAAAAGATTAGGAGGAGCTGATAGTAACGAACTGTCATTATAATTAACTATTATGTTTGTTATAATACTGATGAATATCTAGCAAAAAGTGACGTAATTAAGTATATGTCGACTAAGATGGCGTGCTGTATCTCATAGTCCACTTTTTCTCAAAGGAGTGTTTTGTTGTTGTTGTTGTTGTTTGTTTCCTTGAAGCCCGCTTTCTTTAACAGTTAATTCGGTTTTTACTACCGTTCGCATGTCACTCCCTCTTATCGACCCTTAAGTGGAGTTATCGTTCAATGGACAACGAGTGGAGACGTGGAAGGTTAATTGAATCATAGACTTCAGGTATTCTGGGGCTTTTCCGAGGTTTTTTAGAATGGACGCATATCTTTTTACTTAAGCTCCTTTTTGGAACGAAACAGTTTTATATAGTAACGTGTTGAGAAAAAAGCCAAAAAGCTGCCTGAAGAGCGAAGATCAATATAATCTGACTTGCATCTCTCAAGATTTTTTGTTCAAGATTTTCCTTAGATGCTGATTTTCAAATGCTTACGCCGAAGAGAAGTGACGGTAAGACGACGTAAGTGACGGTTTGATGTAGAGTTGCAACGACCAATTCGTTTCATTTTTAAGTTAGATATATGATTCATACACTTTTACTGAAAGTAGCACAATCATTCGATGAGCTTAACGGTCACGGTTTTTGGTTATTCCCAATTATTGACTTAAAATTAAGAAGCTATTTCTCTTACGCATTCTAATGATTACCATAAAAGCTGACTACCTACATGTACCTCTATGGACAAGCCATATACTATATACAAGCCTTGAGGGTAACAGTATACATTCGATATATCAAAGCATGTGACAATAAGGCTTAACATTCAAAATTGAAAATTTTTTCCCAATGTTCCAATGTGAACACAAAAAACTTTCAATTTATCGAAAGCGGACTCCTTTTGCCTAGCTTAACTGTGAACCTTTCCATTTAGCTTAACTCTGATTACAATTCTGAATTATTTCAATAAAATGTTGTCGTACCTAATTAATTACAGTTCTTTCTCAAGCATGTTTAAAGGCATGGCCTGAGCCTAATGTACATAAAATCCTATAATGATCATAACTTTGTGAAAATTTGCCAGAACCTATCAAAAGTAGCTAAAAGTTGGCATCCTCGTAGATATCAGTAAACGTAATTTTTTAAGGTCAAGTCCAGGAAGGAACAGAAAACTAAAAAATGGGGTGGGAGATGCCACACAGTAGATATTAAATACAGTATTCTTGTTATTCTTTCATGGTTCCTCGCATGAATCTGGCCGGAATGGTTGACTCCCATTTTCAAAAACAATTAAGCAAAAATAGGTCACGTGACACTTTTTATCTGTTAATATCTTTTGACAGGAGCCCATTGATGGGCTCCTGCTTTTGAAGAAATTAATAATTCTCTCCATTCATTCGAAAAAACTTTGTACCAAAAAATAAACATTTACACGTGGTTCAAACTCTGTTGTAATCAACCATCCCTACCCTATTTACTAGCATTTTCTTTTGAATAAAATATAGATTTAGCCAGGGCTAAAAGCGATCTCCGGTTAATAATACTTAAAACAAAAAAAAACATTAAATCGTGTAATGCTAAACGGAGACGGCAATGAAAATGGCTTCAAGACTAATAGCTCTAATTAGCAAAAAAACAAATTGCACGTGCAGCACACTTTTTCTTCTAATTAGCAAAAAAGCAAATCTGCACGTGCAGCACGCTTTTTTGTCTTTGTTTTGTTTTTGTTTTTTTGTCCGCTATCATTCTGACGTCACCTTTCACGTGACATCAGTTCAACCCTAATCGATTCAATGCCTCAAAAGAAAGTTTCCCTAAAGTTTTTCGTAACGTTTAGAATTAAAATGCATGGCCGTAGAAGAAAAAAAAAAGAAAACAGTTTTATCTTCGGGGGGGTCGAGAACAAAAATTGAGCCATGCCTTAATATGCTTGATTTGATTCCTTGAGTTGATTCATTGTCTTGAACAGTTCCGATATGGTAGCGTCAAACACGTGCACGATGAAGCTCCTATTAAAGCTTCGGGGCTTATACTATTGAAATATCAAGTTGCGGTATTTGGTTAACACGAGGAGCGTAACTGCATGCATGACGACAGATAAGTTAAACAAACCGGCCAAAGAAGAAATAATCAAGAATGCATAGTAAGACACAATAATGCCACATGTTCAATATTACGTAATATGTCATAATTTGTAATTTGTAAATGATATAGAAGCTATTTATGGAAGTAAGCTTTTAGAATCATATAGCGTTTACATAGATTGTATTACTACAACATAAGCTTTTAATCAATATCTTAACCATCATCATAGTCTTTATCATTATTTTTATAACTATTATTCATTTTCATTTAAATTAGCTTAAACAGTGACTAACAGCGATGTCTGTCTTTTAATTCTGTCTGTTCTACACGTGTGTGTTGCAATGATTTAGGGTCAATTTTTAGAAGAGCGGACAATAATACAAATTCGACATCATCTTATGATTAATCTTGTTTGATTTACATTTTCAAAAATACCTAAGACCTTGAGTCTGATCACAAGACAATTTCAGATAGAGATTGTTAATGTTTTAACGTGTAATACCGTGGAGAAAGAAGAAGCCTGCAAGAATTTATAAATCACTGCTAAGTCGTAGCAAAAGGAGGTTGAGACCCACCTAAAACGACACATTGAAAACGAATTAAAGCTAGTCTGTGAAAACATTTTTGAAATTGTTGATTTTGTAGCTCTGGGGTCATTCAGATCACGTGCGTGAAAAATCCAAGAAAACAAAAAAATCACCGCTAAATCGTAGCAAAAGGAGGTTGAGACCTATTTAAAACAACACATAGGAAAAGAATAAAAGCGTGTCTGTGAAAACATCTTTGAAAATGTTGAATTACCAAGCTACGTTTTGTAGCTCTGGGGTGATTCAGGTCACGTGCGTGGAAACCCACGATTGATCATCGATCAAGGTGATTTGTAAACAGATGTAGAGAAGTGAACAAAACCATCAGTAAAGGGCATCGGAGTCTGCATGTTAAAAATAGTTTTGTTTGTGGTTTTGTCCGCAGACGCCGGTAGTTGTTTTACTTGAAATTCCATGGTTGCGTAACACAGGACATATAAAATGAAATTAAATCTTTAGATCTGAATAATGTAAGACTGGGAATGAAGCTAAAAATGATTGAATATAGACTTTGTGTCTTGATGTTTTAGATAATGTTCATGACAAATATAATTACTACGACAGACTCACTGGGGTAAGTAATAAAAAAGTGAAAAATTACGAGAAATATGCATCTGCGATGCACAGGTTTAAGCACCAGGTCAGTCTTTCAAAAGGTACGTTCTTCACGGATAGTGTTCTACAGGTATAACAAACTAACAGAAGAAAAAATTATTGTTTCTACTCACCAGTTCTTTCCCTTGTCTCATTGAAATAGTCCAGCAAAACAGGGAACAGAACACCGAAGCTAATAACAAAGCCAAAGATAAGAGCATTACAAATCGCTGCTGAAGTACACACAACCCACGACCACGCACTGTCTTGAT
Source organism: Porites australiensis (assembly GCA_022179025.1). NCBI lineage: Eukaryota > Metazoa > Cnidaria > Anthozoa > Scleractinia > Poritidae > Porites > Porites australiensis. Next base: position 351,291 of record BOPM01000120.1, read on the forward strand.
GATGCTTGTTTCTAAAACACCTCCATAATTTACCAAGTCTCTCGTGCCGATCACGATCTTGCTCTGCGTTTGTCTGCATTTTACGTTTGGTCTGAATATATTCCTCCAGAGATTCGACTTAACGCCTCATTGCAAGCAAACCTCTTTTTCTCGTCGAGTAATAAAAAAACGTTTTGCGAACGTTCTGCGGCACGTTAGCAAGTTTTTCGGGGATTCAGAATATCAGGCGATTTCATTCAGGTTACAACTGGATTGTAACGGTGGTAGGACAAACATAATAGGAAATTTAATTTCGTTTCTGGCTGGCTGGACTTCATACAAATAATGCCACATGCCCTAGTATCCGTGTCCAAAGCTTATCCGGTAACGATGTGCACACTTTTTATTTCGGTTTAAAGGTTTTTTTGTCTTCTTTTGGAAGTGTATCACTATTAATACCATTCGCAAGGTATGTCTGATTGGTAATTTCACCCTACGTATGAGAACCCAAATTCCGTAATGCGGGTAATTTTGCTTGTGCCCCAAATTCCGGAATTTGGAACATTTTGCTTTTAGAATCCGGAATCTTGGGCTTTGGAATCCGGAATATAGCTCAAGCAATCCTGTTGTACTAAGAAGTTAGGAGTTTGAAGTTTATTGACCTTCATAAGTTACAAATTAAATTAAATCAGTTAAATTAAAACA
>BOPM01000120.1:360399-365399 GCA_022179025.1 Porites australiensis
GGAATAGAACTAGATTGTGAGAGATTTGAGGCCAGACTTCCTGCGGACAAAGTAGTCAAAGCAAGGGCGACTATTGGCAACATGAAAGGCAGACGGAAAGTTACCCTAAGAGAGTTGCAGTCATTGATAGGCTTGCTCAACTTTGCATGTTCAGTAGTTGTTCCAGGGAGAGCATTTCTCCGTCGCCTGATTAATTTAACAATCGGTGTTAAACGGCCTCATCATTATATTCGCCTCACCCAACAAACCAAAAAGGATTTACAAATCTGGGAATGCTTTTTGGAGTCCTTTAATGGTAGGTCCCTTTTTCTACAGGAAGACTGGTCTTCATCTCATAGCTTAAGATTATACACAGATGCTGCTCAGAGCAGTGGCTTCGGTATACTTTTCGGTGATCAATGGGCATATGGCACATGGCCGGAGAAATGGAAGAGATATAACATTTGCTTTCTCGAATTCTTTCCTATTGTAATTGGGCTTAGTATGTGGTGTCCGGAATTACGAAACAAACGGGTTCTTTTCATGACCGATAACGAAAGCTTAGTGCATGTCATCAACAAACAAACGACCAAAGATGCAATGTTGTTGGGTCTTTTGCGCAAATTAGTACTGGTGTGTTTGCAAAACAACATTTTATTCAAAGCGCGTCATATTCCCGGAGTTAAGAATGAAATGGCTGACAGCTTGTCTCGTTTGCAGGTGGGCAAATTCAAAACCATATCGAGGGGTACAGGTATGCAAACATCTCCAACACAGATTCCGGCGCATCTGCTGCCAGAGAATTGGGAAGTAGGTTAAAGCAATTGTTAGAAGCAAGTTTAAGTTCGTCTTCGGTGCGTACATACCAGCGCCCATGGCAGTTCTTATACCATTTTCAGCAAGATAGGTTGGGATATCAAGGCCCAGTTTTTCCTCTCTCGATAAACACTTTAGCACTCTTCATTGCCTTTCTAGCGGAACAGAAATATGCAGCCTCTACTGTCTTGACTTACATCTCGGCCTTGAGCTATCCGCATCGCTTAGCCTCCCTCTCAGATCCAACAAAGGCAGACATGATACAAATAGCGCCTAGGGGGTACAGTAAGCTCAACCCATCATTCGATGTGCGTTTACCAATTTCACTGCCAATACTGGAGAACATTATAGCGGCTAGTGATCATACGCAGTCTGCATTATATTACAGAAAGATGACTCAAGCAATGTATGCCTTTGCCTTTTTTGCAGCATTGAGGGTTGGGGAATTGACATACCGCGCTCATCAGTCCCAGCGTAATTTAATCCTTTTGAATCAAATTACATTCGTGGAAACTAGGGAGGGATCAATTAGTGCTATTAAGTTAACCCTGAGAAATTACAAGCACAGCGATACTTCAAAGCCCGTAGATATTTTTCTTTACAGAGAACACCCTGTCTGTCCTGTTTCATTGCTGCTAGCATATTTGAATCTTCGGGGCAATTTCCCTGGCCCTCTTTTTTGCTGGCCTGACGCTTCCCCTATTTCTCGTTCGTTTTTCACATCTGCACTAACTGCAGCTCTTAATTTTTGCAATCTTGATGTCTCCAAATATAAGTCTCATAGTTTCAGAATCGGAGCAGCCTCATGGGCAGCAGCAAAGGGCTTCTCGGATGCCCAGATCAGAAGTTTTGGCCGGTGGAATTCTAACGCTTTCTTACGATATATCAGAATACCTTCGCTGTCCACATTACTGTGGAATATGTTGCCATGTGCCCATTGTAGCCATAGGTTGGAAGGGTTGTGCAGGGGCCTTCCCTTCAACTACATAGGCCAGGGTTCTAACTCTAAATTTTTGTACCCAGTGCTTAGGTGGTGAGAAAGGGTTGTGCAGGGGCCAACCTTTCTACACTGCATTTCAAGTACAGTGTATTGTGTAAGACGCCTCAAATTTTCTAAGAGTCAGCACTGAGCAATTGTGCATGGGCCAATTGACCAGTGGCTGACATAGTGCAGATACTTATAAGTTACTTTTTTACCTTCTACCACGTTTGCATGGGCGACGTGGTAGTACAATGTAGAGTTAATTTGGTTACATCACCCAAACAAGTGTGCAAGGGCCACAGGAGTGTTCTAGTATACTATTAGTTACAGTTTATCTCCTCGTTAATATTACAGGTACGGGCCGAGTACATTTATGTGGCTTCGGGTGGGGCTGCCCTGTCTCTCACGTTCGATCAGGGCTTTGGCGGTTTTTGCCCTCACCTTTGCTGTAATTGGATAATTAGTTTCTGCCTTGTATTTTCTCGAAATCTTGTTAAAGAATAAACGGCCACTCAGGTGGCCAAAATATGGCATATTTTAGTGTTGTGTAGTGCATTTCATTACAGCAAACAGAGCTTAGCCACAGCAATGTACTTGGCCTAACTATTAGTTAATGATTGGGAGAACAAGCATGGGGCATTAAGGAGATTTACTCCCGGAGAGGGAGTAAATGTTTTTATGCGTCCGGCCTAGTTATCCTGGGCAGAGTTTAAGTTTTGATCATGTGAATAGTGGTTACATCTGGGACGTGATGTTCAGGGTGATATATAAGTTGAAGCAGGCCAGGTTACAAGCCACTTTGTCTTCACACCGCAGTGTGCAGAGGTTTTTTCCCCTCCCACTCCCTCCCTAGTTCTGGAGGAGAGGAGTTGTCAACTTTCTTTTTGCGGGCGGTTTTTGCCCTCACCTTTGCTGTAATTGGATAATTAGTTTCTGCCTTGTATTTTCTGGAAATCTTGTTAAAGAATAAACGGGTACTCAGGTGGCCAAAATATGGCATATTTTAGTGTTGTGTAGTGCATCTCATTACCGCAAACAGAGCTCAGCTACAGCAATGTAATTGGCCTAACTATTAGTTAATGATTGGGAGAACAAGCATGGGGCATAAAGTGCAGAATGGATGGATCCCATAGGAAACCCTATATATCTGCTTGTCGGTTGATTTCTTGATACAATATTCTGCTAATAGAACATGTTTCACTTCGGTGAGTATGCAGGAATATGTCACCTCTCTCTGGCTTCTTTGAAAGAGTTACATTTAATTTTCCTCTATACTGAAACTCCCTGACGTGACTTACGGGGAATGATTAATTTTCCTGGCATGGTAACACATGTCACACACTAATATTGTTAGGAGATCCGAAATTCAAATGTTCTTTTCGAATATTAAATAGGATCGAAAATAGGAGGCCAGAAATGATAAATTTTTGTTATGCTTGACTTAAAAGACACAGTTGTGTTTATGTATAAGGCTGCTATACAATGATAATATATTTTACTTGGGATGATTTTGGGGAAGTAAATGTAATGAAAATTGTGAACGAAAATGTTGTTCAGCAATGTCACACATTGTCGGTGTTCTAAACTGTTCATTGTAAAAGAAAGCTTACTGTAAAACCCATTAAAGGCTGATCGGCTGTCCCGAGTCCGTTGGAAAGATATTCTTGAAGTGCATAATTCTTGCTGCCTATCGCTGCACCGAAGAAGATAATTTTGACTGTAAACTTTAAGCGTTTCCTGATCCAGTCTCGTCGCTTTTGGAAGCGTCGGCAGTCGGTGTTCCTTCTCTTCATCGGTTTCGTTAACAATGTAATTACTCGCGAAGCGCCGAGCGAGCCGCGAGGTTTATAATCTCGTCGTGCGCGAAGCGCAGGTGTATCACAAAAGCATAGCAAGGCCAGCGTGATTTTAGCCTCCCCCGCAGACATTCTTAGGCGTGCGTCACGCGTTCCTTCCCCCCTCGTGGGGAAGGAACGCGTGACGCACACCTAAGAATGTCTGCGGGGGAGGCTAGCGTGATTTCCTTTTGGCTATAAATCTGTCGAGTTTAGTTGGTGTCCACCTTGACGTCGTCCAGAGTAGTGACGTCAAAGTGCATTATGGCTTTCCAGGCAACCGATTGCCATCGACGACAAAGCCCTGGGTTTTATTCATGAAGACGGGTTTTTTCATCTGTGAATTATAACAATTACGGTCGGTGAATCGCCACCCAATATCTCAGGCAAATAAAAGAGAACAGCAAACTCAACAACGGTGGATTCAACTAGTGGCTGGAAATCCTCGCTGGGAAAGATTTACAAACAAAACTCCGCAAGAGCGACAACGTCGACTTTAAATTGAGCGCGAGTGACAGCATAGGTAGCCCAAGCTCACTATGAGAGCCATGAACAACATTATCCTACTTAGCTAATTAATTATTCATACAGGAAGAAAATTATAAGACGTTGTATGGAGAAATATTCTTTGCTCACTAAATTAGCAAAATGTACACTGAATATCGCTTTGAAGCTTACCTTTAGCGACTTCTTGTTTTTCTTTGTATTCTGACTGCATTTGAGACCTCCAAGGCACTATTTAAGGCCTTTTTTTGAGCGACAATTTTTCACCCAGATGACAGTAAAGAGAAGAGAAGGTTGGCAAACCTCTCTTGACCGGCTCCGCTCTCGGCGGCGATAAATTCCTTAACATTTGCGACGTGGAGACAATTCCGCCAGAAACAGATGTCCTGATAAATAACGCACATTTTCCATCATTCACATCGCCAAAATTCCCATTTCGAAGGTCCTAAATCGCCAACGAAGTGGACAATATACGGCTGTGGCTAGGCGAGTCGAGAACAGACCCGCAACGGACTCCAACCGTCAAGTCGGCAATTTCAAACCGACGCGGGCTGGCAGGGTCAAATTGTTCAACCGTCAAAGGACAATTGGAGCATTTAGCCTACTGGGCACAGTAACTGATGCTAAATGTTGAAGCTTCGATTTGACCGATACATTAACAGGTCACTCATAAAATTTCACTCTTTCAAAGAAGTAAGACAGAGGTGACATATTCATAGAAATAAAACATTTTTTCCATTGGCAGATGAAGATTGTTTCAAGAAATTAAACGACATGCAAGCAGATATTTATGTAGGGTTTCCCATAAGATCAATCCATCCTGCACTTAGCTTTACATTCACGATAAATGCATGTAATACAGGGAAAGTGTTCATTTGACTCGT
>BOPM01000120.1:370399-373048 GCA_022179025.1 Porites australiensis
CAGGCCCTAATATGGCCTACATGAAAACGAGGCTGACAGTGGAAATGCTTCTAAAATACCGGTTTTTAAGTGGTTTGGTAAATAAAACTTGTAGATATCGTGGAAGAAGACATTTGCTTTGCTGTCATGTCATCTTTGGTGTCACGTGACCCTTTCTTCCAAGTATGGCGAAGCCGTTGCTGGGTGTCCTGTGCGGGGGCTGTCCTCTGTGCATTTGTGCGTTTTAAGGGGTGAGAATGGGCACCGATTCACACAATTTTAAATGATAACACTCTTGCAACTATTTTCCAATTATCTAGGGTTGGATTTGTTTTCATATAAATGTCAATTACCACATGAAAACAAGGCAAGAATCTTTTAAACTGTTTGACAAGGCATCCAGTTGGCACTGCGTGCGGTCATTTGGGGGTGAATTCAGATAACATTGCATAAAAGCTTGAACTGATCAAAAGTTGTGATTGTATGGCACTCTGGCTATTGTTTTCCATCTAAATATAGAGCGCCGCTCAAAAACAAGGCAAAAATCCTTTTGATGATCTTAAAAGCTAGACTCCAGTTTCTCGCCTCCACGTTCGGATACTGCATTAAGCTATTTTATTCTCCTTTCAATTATTAACAAAGTCAATTGCAAGGTTCAGTGCTGAATCCAGGAGGTGGCCCGGCCCAAATAGCTCTCCCCCTTAATTTTGAAGAAATGCATGCCCGTCTTTGAGGTAAAAATGAACAGGTCATGCAGTAGCAAGCGATCGTACCTCCTCATACCTCTGTTTGTTATGTCTAAAAAAATAGATGACGGGATAGTCTTGTGGAGGCCATTTTTGAGATACGCAATTTAAAGCTACCAAATTCACGTTCCTTTGAATTTTATATTAACACATGAAAATATAAAAAAGATGATCAATCTGAATGTAATAAAAATAGGCATGTTTCTCCCCGTTAAGGACCAGAAATCAAGCCTTTCAAACTCAGCTCCCTAACAGAACGTCGCGCGCTTTCACAAAAAAGCAAAGTTGTTGCTAGGTATGTCCTCAAGGCAAAGTATATTTAAAGTGCATGCTTATCCCTTATAATTGAAAGACAACTGAGCTACTTGAAATAGATGAAGGAATTAGCTTAACTTTACTCATATTTCTAACGGTAATCTTTAATAATAATAATAATAACAATAATAATAATAACAACAATAAATTATATAGCGCTGATATCAATATTGCTATTTTCATCAGTGCTTAAAAAGAAAAATATTTTTTAAAAAATTAACACGACTGCATAAAGTATACATGCATAAAGTGCATGAACCTACCAAAAAGTGTTAAAACAATTTTGTTAACACTAAAACTATAAAAATTACCTAGACTACTTAAATCGTTAAAAACTGCATAAAACCTACTAAAAACGAGATTAAAAAGCACATAAAATCACAGCTTTCCGAAATACGAATGTCTTTAGTGTCTTTTTAAAAGATGCTACTGAGGGGCTACTCCTAATCGCGTAGGGCAATGAATTCCGTGGTTGAGGAGCAGCAGCAGCAAAAGATGTGGTGCTTGAGAAATTTATCAAATAAATTACAATTTAGACACACAAGCTGTAGGCAACTACAATACCACTCGATTGAAAGAGAATTTTCGAATAATTGGCACAAAATTACTATGACTTGAGCATTTCAAGTCATTGTACTAGAGGTGATGCAACACTAAGGCGGTACACTTTGGGTCCAAAGAGCGCTCGTTACCTTATTATTAGGGAAAGTTTAACGTTCAATTATCGACTTCTCGGTTAATGTTTTTCAATTTAGGAAAGCGTACCTCATATGAAAGGCTCATAACCAATTACATTAAAAGAACTACAATATTTCAAAATGGTACAGAAATGAAATCCATGGTCGTGTACTCATCTAAGCCGAGAAAAATGTTATATTTTTCTACCACAAAAGTTGATAATGTCAACGTTTTGTGCATCGACCCAGCCACAGAGAAGTTGACCTTTTATGCGGCAAAAAGTTCCAAATCAAAGGAAAATAGCCAAACATCCAACCATTAGAGCTGGTTTCTATCGTTAACTCTACACCCACAAGTGAGTTTTCTACTACAGACATCAACGGGGAGTTAGGAGTGTATCCTCAACAGACCAGTTAATCAGAAACCAATAAAAATGAAAACTGCTGAAAAAATTAAAATGCTAAGGATTTGCAGTGGGTAGGAAGAGATTCGTAAAGGGTTTTTTGACTTGGACGGCTTTATTATCCCACTCAACGCTAAGATCATCGTTCTCATAGCAGCCGTATATACAGCATGTTAATCTCTTCCACGAGCCACTTATTTCTGTAGACAGGCTGCTTGGGGTATTTGACACCATGTGTAATGACAAATATTAGTTTCAGCTCATACTCCGCGAGCTCCATATTGTTCAAAATGCTCAGCAGGCAGTTTACCGGTACCAGATGAACAGCAGCTCAGTAACAGAACTGAGCTGAAAAGAAGGGTGTGGCTCATTCATTGCTTATATAACGCAAGTCACCTTATTCAAAATGACGGTAGGTGCACCAAGTAACGAATCTGTGTATCCTTTATGTGCAAAGCAAAACAGAAACACCCTTCTAAAATCGGTGAAGAATAATAATCGAAACAGTGAAATCTTTCCATGAATAAG
>BOPM01000120.1:397240-418271 GCA_022179025.1 Porites australiensis
TGGAAATTTTGATATTCCCGCGAAAAAGAAGACCGATAAAACGCATCTTTCATTGACTACAGTGAAACGCCCGGAAATGAAGGATGTTTTGAAAGAAACGGGAAAACTGATAAAAGTAAATATTTGTTTTGATCAAGTGAAATTAATGAGAAATAAGCATAAACTAGTTTTGTGTTTTTGTTTTTTAAAAGCGGTTTGTCTGGTACCAGATTTGTACAATTACTTTCAATCAAACATGGATCGGGAATTGTTAATTATGACAGAATGTAATTAAAAAGCATTATATGTTGACAGCTACAAGGCACATGCTTGCCTTAAGCTGCGAGTATCCCGCCATGTTTTAAACAAAGGGCCTCTGACCAAGCCGGCATTCTAATCCGCCACAAATATGTGAAGCACGCGTCTTTCAAAGTCGCCTAGTACTTAAAATCGGCGCTCTGGCCTGTTATGTCGTAGGCTGGAATAGTAGTAGAAAACTACAACGTAGATACATCCCATAGCAAACAAGAAACACTCCTAACACAATACCCATCATTATTACTACAGATTTCTCGTGATGAATTTTAAAACACACCCGATGGTTAAAGCGTAACTGTTCTGCTACGATGCGCGCTGATCGATTATGCTTGCGTACCTGAAATGTCATTGATATAAAGCAGAGTATTAATACAACACAAGGGGGGGGGGGGGGGGGTGAGCTACTTCCCATACATTCTCTTAAATGAAATCCAAACGATGTTCTCACAACTTGCAATGCGATCAGCAAGGGTGTTGCCAGCGGATTTGTGTACTGATCATGCGCATTACGTCATAATCCATAGATCAACGGTCTTGAGAAGAAACAAAAACATGGCGGTCGAAGGGGGGACTGTTTCTCACTATTTTATATTTTGGTAATTCGCAAATTTATTGATTTTATGTCGCTTTTCAGACATAGTGTGTGGTTTTCTTTTTCTGTTAAACAATTTCCCTCTACAGAGTTTGCAATATGCAACATATATCTCGGTACAGCTGATAAGAACCGCCGAAGAATTGAGCTATCGAGCAGTGTTTTGCTGCAAACCTTAGGAAAGTTAAAGTCGCTTCAAGGTACAAAGCTTTCAGTAGTAGTTGTGATTTGTTTATTAGGATCGTTTTAAATTTTAACTTTGGATTCAAGGTGTTGACTGATCGTAATAAACGAAGTGAAATGTTATGAAGTGTGAATGTTTATTCAGTTATGATGTTGAGCTGAAAGCTCATGCATATTTATAAAGCTCTCTGAATATACTTGCTTCCGATAAATTTGACACTTTCTCCAGTAATTTTTATCAGCATCAAGTTATCCTTACCTGGCAAAAACGATGTAGCCTATAAATCGATCGAGCGCATTGTTGTTGATTAAGATCTAACACTGTTTCCCCCCCGCAATTTCAGTACCGAAAGGCCTATACGATATTCAAGAAAAACAAAGATGCATGATATTATTTTTTCAATTTTTTAAGCATTTCTGATTTCCTCTGCCGGTTCGCTTCTTGCTTCTAAAAAGTCTAAAAATATTTACTGTGGGAAAAATACTGCAATTATCCGCTGACCACCACGCGGGGTGACCGCTTTGCAAGTTGTGAGAACACTGTTTCTCGGTCCCAGACCTCGGCTCTTCCCAACTACAGCGGAATCAGTATGGGAGAATAGTTTCTTATCCGTTAAGTCACTTCCAGTTAGTTTTATATCCACGTGCTCGATTGCAGTGTTCCTCTATGTGGATTATCTCTTCTTTTAATTTTTGTCCTATTGCCTGCGCTCTTGGTACATGCCGTAAAGTTCCTTTTCAGGAACGACTAGAACTTTCTCTAGTTCTTTTAAAGGAATAACTAATTCAAGCGTCTCCCCCGTCTCGATTAAGTAGTATTAATAGGAGGGACGTTTTACTCCGTTTTTTGCGGGGGAGTCTCATTAACTTGCGGAGGAATACATTAACGCCACTGAAATCATAACCTTTTGTCTTTATCTCTTGAATAAAATGTGCAGGAATCTCCATTAAGGTAAGAGCTATTTTTAGTTGTTTTATCCGGTTGTACAGGTTTGTACTTATTTTTAGGTCGGTAAATGTCTTGGTTTTCGATTGGTTGATTGAAAAATAAGAAACATTTTCATTGGTTATTTCATATTGTCTATGGGATAAAGTCAAACACGCCTGTGACTTAAAATCACTGAGTGGTAACGTGATTATGCAAGTTCTATTTTCTACCGCTGTCATTGTCCTAGTTCTGGTTTACTGTTTCTTGGGGCGCAAATCGTGCATATTAATGTGGGCGAAGGCAAACTAGCTCTTTTTAGAACGGAAGACAATATTTCCCATACAATCCTCCACAATTAATTTATTTTTTTAGTCTATTTTATTTCTATTTTCCCTCCACCACATTGACCCATCATCACCGTTAATGTATTCCGCCGCAAGTTAATGAGATTCCCCCGCAAAAAACAGGAGTAAAACATCCTTCGCATACTACTCGATTAAGCGTCCTACTTCGAATAAGTACGCATCCTTTTAGCTGACATCTGATGTAAGCGGCAGGGCGCTAATTTCGAGGAAATACGGTACACAATCGGTGTCTAACTTAATATTGGACGTCCATGTTGTGGTCAATTGACAGATGTCAAAATAGAGTATCCGTTGGCCAATATCACATGATTGTCATGGTGTACAATTCATTGAGGTGACGTTTTTTTTATTCTCCGCTGACCAGTCATCGTTTTTCAACTGATATCAGGCTCAGGCCCACTATTTCAGGAGAAATTCACTTTCCTTCACTTCTTTTAGCGAAAGTAGAAATGTACCCCAGAAGAACATTTCCTATAAGATCCTACCAGAGCTTCGCTTTTGGTCCCGTCTAAATCCATATATCATTTGTTTTTAATATAGTACTTTAACGAATGGACTGTTAGGGACCGAAAAATGTGGCCGTTATAACAGGGTGGTCGAATCGGGTAGTCACGCTAATGAGGTGGTCACATTTAACGAATACACCGCTGCGGCATTAACTATAGATGGTCGTATTAATAGTGCTGGTCTAATGGTGAAGTTACACAATAGTTTAATTTCCCCTGTTTTTACTTTAATTGGAAAAACAGGAAAAGCAAAGAAACTAACCAGATAGATGTATGGAATGTACATTCCAAAACCCCCAAACACAAAACACATGACGCTTACAACAAACGTAGGAAACGTCCACACGCTACAGTAAAGAGAAATGCCACATCTTTCGCCTCTCTCAATATCCTCATTGTTATTGATGAACTCAATCTCCGTTGTTTTTTGTACATTTGGGTTGTATGTTAAGCTCAGAACACAGACAATTGTGTAATACGCGGCAGCTACTCTGTACGTGCCTCTCCATCCAAACGAATCCAAAAGAACTTGAAGCAATGGACCTGTGAATAGGACACCCACACTTGCTCCCAAAGTTACAATGCCCGTTGCCATGGAAAACTTTTCTTTAAAGTACTGTGCAGTAACAAGAAAGCCGCAGCTGCAGATAAAACATACCCCCAAACCAAATACCAGGCTGTGAGTGAAATACATAAGATTGAGACTGGGGGAAAATGATGTCATCGCCAAGCCAGTCACGCACAAGGCGCCTCCGATGAAGTTTGTAATGCGACAGCCAAAGCGATCAGAAAGATAACCAGGCAGCGGGCTAGCAAACCACGTCATGCCCAAAGCTAGTGAGCCAACAAGAGCTGAAAAGGAATTTTTATTTCGGCTAAATATCATTATCATCAACATCATCGTCATCACGTATTCATTTCTAACAACAGTCACGTGTCAGATACAAACTAAAAAGGTTTGTTTCCCCCCCCCTCCCCCGGCCGATTTAAAACAAACTAATGGATTAGAGATACTGTTCCTACACTGTAATTGCAAAATCGTTCAATTTGCGACAGCTAAACAGCTTTTAAGTAAAACCATTCGCGAGATAATGGGCCGAAGAGAGCAAGGACTAAGAGAGTCCGCTGCCAGATTTTGTCAATCCATAGAACAAATAGAAATTAAAAAATTGAAAGTTCCACTGAAAAAGATTTTTTGGCCGCAGACGTTTATCAGAACGGAGTAAGGTACGCTAAGAGTTAAAGTTTTGAAATATAACTGATTCGATAATGTTTTAATAACATCGAATTTAAAAGTTAAAAAGACTAGGAAGAACTGATAATAGTGAACTCAGTGTAATGATGAACTATTATTGTTTGTTTTAATACTGATGAACTTATCAAGCAATAAAGGACGTAATTGAGTACTTCGACTAAGATGGCGTGCTGTATCGCATAGTCTACTTTTTTTCTATGAAGAGTGTTGTTGTTGTTGTGTTTTGATTCCTTGAATCCCGCTCTCCTTAACAGTAAATTCGGTTTTTACTACAGTTCACATCCTCCTACTCCCTGTTATCGACGCTTCAGTGGAGTTCTCGTTCAACAGCCAACGAGTGGACGTAGAACTTAATTGAATCATAGACTTCAGGTATCCTGGGGCTTTTCCGAGGTTTTTTAGAATGGGTGTACATCTTTTGAAGCGCCTTTTTAGAACAGTTTAACGTGTTAAAAAAAGCAAAGAGTAAGGGCGAAGATCAATATAATCTGACTTCCAGCTCTCGAGATTTTGTTCAAGATTTTCCTTATATATAGATGCTAATTTTCAAATGTTTGCACCGTGGAGAAGTGACAGTAAGACGACGTAAGTGACGGTTTGATGCAGAATTGCAAAGACCAATTCTTTTCACTTTTAAGTCAGATATTAGCCTGTGAACAGGCTCTTTGTTTGGGGAAAAAAATCCCTCTCCCCAGTTCCCCACGGACCGGAGGCCTGTTCACAGGCTATAGTCAGATATACGATTCATACACTTTTAGCGAAAGTAGCATAACCATTCGATGAGCTGAACGGTCACGGTTTTTGGCTAATTCGAAAATGGTTATTCTTAAAATTAAGAAACTATTTCTCTTACGCATTCTACTGATTATCATAAAAGCTAACCACCTACATGTACCTCTGTGGAGCTCTATATACAAGTCTTGTGGGTAACAGTACACATCCGATATATCAAAGCATGTGACTCCAAGGCTAATAACATTCAAAATTGAACAGTCCGGGATCGTTATCAAATTCGATAACCTCGACCAAAACAAACCACGAACCAATCGCTGTTCAAATTTTCGTTCAAGGGACCCAATTTGGGGGAAAGCGTTCTTGAATTCAATATGGCGGACGATGTCGAGATGTTGTCAGTGAATAGAAAGGAGCACTGCCGAGACAGCAACTCATGTGCATGGCAATTTTTTAGAACAGACATCTCGCAGTAGATTGTAGAACTGGTGAAAATGTATTTGAGACGCATTTTTCCAAAAAAGACCTCTGCGGAAAGCTTCGTGTATTTCAAACAAATCATCAAACTCATACGTAATTTGTTTCTACTGAAATGTTCAAATTAAAGATACACATTGATGGAAGACAATGGTTATTCTGTTAAGGATAAAGGTTTTATTTTTAACATCGTCTACAGAAGTTTGCTTTTTCGAAGTTCATTCTGCTTTTTTCCTCCTGTCACGAAGACTTGTCAATGAAACAAAAACGGAACAAGCAGACAATGAGTATGCCTTCCATTGATTAGCATATACAAATAGCTGTTTACATTTTTAGCAATAAAAGGGGGTGGTAGGCCTACACGACTTTTACCTCATGCCAAAGTGCTGCTTATTCCAATAAATTTGTTTTTATCTGCTGGGTAGATTATGCTCTGGAAGGTTCTACATTTACACTGAGCAAAGGTGATTTTAGCCGCATGTTTCACACTGAGAGGTCATGACATACATATCGATTTACTGTAGTTATTGTTTCTGGTCGGCAGGATTTGCCCTCTGATGCAAGCGCGTTTTCTTTGACCTCTTTTGAAGCGTAAAGCTTTTTTATTACGGCTGAATAAGGGTTCCAATTTTCTACAAAGTGCCCTCTGGATCTGAATAACTAAGCGATTTTCTTTAGTCCTTGAGTGTAATGTTTTTCTGCAATGCTGTATCACACTGGGCCCAGCTCGTCAGTTTTCTTTGCAGAATGTTAAATTATCAAGGATAGTGATTTACAGATCCAAAATTATAAGAATGAAGTGCAGCTTAAACTGAAGCTACATAAACTTACTATGGAGAATTGAATTGTGACACAGTAAACTCCAGCTTAGTGTTTTTTTAAAGATACTGACTGGAGCGCGTAGTTTAAAGCTTTGAATAAGCTTAACAGTCTTAAAACTGGAGGCATTTGAAGACGCGAGCTTGCCACAAATGCGACATAACTTTAAAATTTTGCTTCTATGGGCAGCATCTGCCATCTTAGCACCTTGAGGAAGACATCAATCAAATATGGCCGACATTATTGAAAGCGCATTGCGAATAAAAATACCTGATGCACTTTCTAAACCTTGGATATAACGCCAGATTTTTTGCAACTCTCACAAAAATCGACAAGTACATTAAAGTTAACAACGAAGTGGAAAAACATGCCTGATCTCGGAACCAAAATCTGATGGGACGCTTCACTTTGAGAGGGAAATTTACTTCAATACGAGTGATACACATCTGCCATTTTGAAACATGTGAAGCTCCTTGGCCTTGCCGAACAGAACCATGGGTACCTGACGAGTTTACACCGAATAAAATCGGACAAAATCTCGGATAAAGAAAGGCGAGGACGAAAATTCCCGATTTTGAAATGGCCACCAAGTTGTGACCTCACATGGTTATCAAATTTGATAACGATCCTGGACTGTTGAAAATTTCTTCCCGATTTCATTGTGAAAACTTAAAAAACTATTAACGTATCGAGAGCGGACTACTTTCGGCTAGCTTAACTGTGAACCTTTTACATTTAATTTAACCCTGATTACAATTTTGAATAATTTAAATAAAATGAAGTCTTACTAAGTAAATACAGTTCTTTGATTCCGATATGGTACCCTCAAACACGTGCACGATGAAGGTCCTTTAAGCCTCGGGGCTTATACTATTGAAATGTCAAGTTGCGGTATTTGGTTAACGCGAGGAACCTGCATGCATGACGACAGATAAAACAAAGCTGCCCTAAAAGAAATAATCAAAAATGCGTAGTAAAACACAACATTGCTACATGTTCGATATTACGTAATATGTCATACATATATTGTAATAGCTATTTGTGGAAGTAAGCTTTTAGAATCACGAAGCGTTTACATAGGTTGTATTACGATAACGTAAGCTTTTAATAAAGATCTTAACCGTCATCATTGTCTTTGTTATTATTTTTATAAGTATTAGTTATTTCCATTATAGTTATGTAATTATAATTATTAATTATAACCAATGGTTGTCTTTACACTAGGCTGTTACGTAAGACTTAAGAGCTGTTTTGCAGGTAGAGACTGTAATGTTTTAACGTGTAACACACAAAGAAAAAAACTACAAGATTTTAAAAAGCACCGCTAAATCGTAGCAAAAGGAGGTTGAGACCCAGCTAAAATGGGAATGGGGAGGAGGAGGGCTGATCATGAAAAAATTTTTGTTTGTCAACGAGATCAAGAAAGCGACATCCATCATACGACGATCACTAAATACGACATTACCTAAAAGACGCCATCGTGAATCCAAAATTCCAATCAGTACCCTCGATTCCATGTTCCTAACCTCTTTCCACATTACTGCACTCATAAACTATGTTAGGCTAAATTGTCGCATAAGATTTTATTTGAAGACAAATGATGCATTTATTTTCCCCACCAAAAATGATTGATCATTGATCACGTTGATTTGCAAAGAAATGTCGAGAGATTTTTGGTTAACGCGAGGAACCTGCATGCATGACGACAGATAAAACAAAGCTGCCCTAGAAGAAATAAGCAAGAATGCATAGTAAAACACAGCATTGCTACATGTTCAATATTACGTAATATGTCATACATGTAATAGCTATTTGTGGAAGTAAGCTTTTGGAATCATAAGGCGTTTACACAGGTTGTATTACGATAACATAGGCTTTTAATCAAGATCTTAACCATCATCATAATTGTCTTTATTATTATTTCTATAAGTATTAGTTATTTCCGTTATAGTTATATGATTATAATTATTAATTATAACCAATGGTTGTCTTTACACTAAGCTGTTACGTAAGACCTACTAGCTGTTAAGTTTTAACGAGTAAAACAGAAAGAAAAAGCCTACGAGAATTTAAAAATCACCGCTAAATCGTAGCAAAAGGAGGTTGAGACCCATCTAAAACGACACATTGAAAAAGAATTAAAGCTTCCCTGTGAAAACATTTTTGAAAATGTTGAATTACCAAGCTACTTTTTATAGCTCTGGTTCGATTAAGCGTGGAAAACCCACGAACTGGAAAACAAAAGAACTAAAATATTTTTGTTTGCCCCACCAAAAGTGATTGATCATTGATCACGTTGATTCGCAAAGAAATGTAGAAGAGGTGAACAAAACCCTCAGTAATGGGCATCGGAGTCTACATGTTAAAAACAGTTTTGTTTGTGGTTTTATCCCGCAGACGCCGGTAACTGTTCATCTTATTAAGATCTGAATAATGTAAGAGATGGAACGAAGCTAAAAATGATTGAATATAGACTTCAAAAATCTTAGTGTTTTATGTAATCTTCATGATAAACACAATTACTACGAAAGACTCACTGGGGTAAGTAATATAAATGTGAAAAATTTATAAAGACAGAAAGAAAGAATTACGAGAAATATGCATCTGCGACGCACAGTTTTAAGCAAGTCAGTCTTCCATAAAGGCATTAGTTCTTCCCGGATAGTGTTCAAAGTATTAATAACAAACTAATAGAAGAAAAAATGATCCGTTCTACTCACCAGTTTTTTCCTTTGTCTCATTGAAATAGTCCAGCAATACAGGGAACAGAACACCGAAGCTAACAACAAAGCCAAGGTTAAGAGCATGGCAAATCGCTGCTGAAATACACACAACCCACGACCACGCACTATCTTGATGATGCTTGTTTCTGAAACACCACCATAACTTACCGAGTCTCTCGTGCCAATCATGATCTTGCTCTGCGTTTGTCTGCATTTTACGTTTGGCCTGAATATATTCCGCCAGAGACTTGACTACGGTCTCACTGCAAGCAAACCTCTTCTTCTACTTAGGGACTCCTTTGTGTCGAGTAATAAGTAAGGTTTTACGTACGTTTTGAGGCACGTTAGCAAGTTCTTAGGGGATTATAATTGGCGATTTCTGATTCAGGTTACAACCGGATTATTGTAACGGTGGTAAGACAGACATATTCTGATAAGAATATGTTTGTCGTTCCTGGTTGGCTAGACTTTATAGAGTTATTGGCCAATAATAATGCCACATGCCCAAATATCCGTGTCCAAAGCTTATCCGGTAACGATGCGCGCGCTTTTTATTTTTATACCATTCGCGCGGTATGTCCGTAAACCGGGTAATTTTTGCCCGGAATTTTTGCTTGTGCCGGAAAATCCGGAATTGATGAACATTTTGCTTTTGGACACCAGAATCTTGGGCTTTGGAATCCGGAATACAGGTCAAGCAACCCCATTGCACTGAGAAGTTTGAGGTTTATCGATCTTCATAAGTCACAAATTAAATTCTACCTGGAGTTACGAAAATCGGGTTTGCAAACATTTTGTAATTTCTCTCAACTTCCCCTGACTAATAACTTCTTTACTGAGTTGTTTGCTTATGTCTTTTTCATGTTTTGTTTTTCGTTTTAGCTGTCTCCTGAGTCGCAAGTTGAAGATGGCGGTCGCCGCTGTCAAAGTGATTTGGGTATCCTCTGACGACAAAACTGGTGAGAGCGAAGTCATTTAAAAGATAACTTTTGCAATGTATTTATATTTATCTGCTAATTCGAATGCTTTGCTAACGTGTTTGTTGCTTTGAATTTTGTGACATTAGTGGCATGGGTTTTAGTGAACAAGATTTCATTTTGGGAACAGTAATGCGTAGCTACTCTCGGGGACTAGACTTTCTTGAATTAAATCGTTATGTTCAGATTTGCGTCAGACAACAAAGTTGACTATTCAACCCACATAATTACAAAAAACAAACAAACAAACAAGCAAACAATCTTGAGTTCCGCAGAATAAAATAATGATCCAATGATGGAACTAAAACTTTTATGGGAGGGGCTGTTCATGTTGTGATTCCCGTGATCATGGAAATCCACACAGACTTCCTCTGCCCGTTTCAGACTCCAGACATGACACTGGCACGACGGAACCAAATGCTCCGAGATTGATATATTAGCAAGGTGGAACACAAAAACAAACAAACAAAGACGGACGGCTCCTTTCCTTTCTATTCACATTTGACCCGGACACGTAACAAACAGATACTGTAACATTCAATGAATTTAGCTGAAAAACAGTGTTTACAAAAATACCAAGTCGCATAAGCAAACCTTTAAGTGTCTTGATAAATTTAAGGCTTGGGCTTGAAATATAGGGGGAACAGCGTTTCAGCACAGAGAGTGGAAAAAAATGCAACGTCACAGGGGATGCCCAAATTAAATCCCTGTGACAGCGGCCATCGCCATCCTCAACAAGGCGGGAAAAAAGAGGGGACTGTAAACTAGCTTGAATTTCAGCCGTCTCCACAAGTCGCAAACTCCTCTTGCGACTCGAGGAGACGTATGAAATATTAGGCTGACTGTAAACAGTATAGAAACTCCTACGAATGTGAGTATTGTCCACTAAAATCCAAAGACAGGAGCCCGTAAGCTCTTCTTATGTTCACAGAGACTAGTCTGTAAGTA
Source organism: Porites australiensis (assembly GCA_022179025.1). Classification (NCBI taxonomy): domain Eukaryota; kingdom Metazoa; phylum Cnidaria; class Anthozoa; order Scleractinia; family Poritidae; genus Porites; species Porites australiensis. Next base: position 408,043 of record BOPM01000120.1, read on the forward strand.
ATTCATGTCAACCTCAAGATTAAGCAAAGCACTTCAAGTAAGAAAATGTCGGTTATATATATACCTGGATTTTTGAAAACCGGGTTAGCAAAAATATCAACTCATTCTACTAGTTGGCAATTTACAACAATAAGGCGAGCAGAAACGTTGTGTGTTCAATGCTACTAGGACTACTTTCAAGCCTAATAGCGTGTCTCGAACTAAATGTTGCAATGTTAAATCTAAACTTTAACTACTTGAGAAGACGTCTAAGCATTATGCGGCTTCTAGCCATATCTGATTTAGGAATCAGATGCCAAACAAATGAGTTGTCTTTGGTTTTTTTCTGTTTTTCTCTTAATTGAGACATTTTTTATGGTGTTTTTTAACAGGAATTTTTTTCGCTCTTCAAGCTCACACGTGTTGAAACCTCAAGTAAACAAACAAGAAAGCCGCGAATTTGGCGCCAAAATTATCGCAGGCTCAGCTTTCTTTGTAATGCGCATGCTCTGTTGACTAATCCTTTGAGATGTCCCGATACGAATTAACCTGAGATCAGGCTCTATTTTCGTTTCGCTTTGAAAATTACATTCCGGCGGACAAGGCGAAACGAAAAGAGAGCCTGATACAAACCTTTAACGATGTGTCTGCCGCCCACTTTTTTGATTGATTGACATTTGCCGAATCAGCCAATCAGAATTACTTCCGTTGCTTGTTTTTTTAGTATGCAAATTTTTCACGCGTGGGAAAACTGCAGACTGGCTGACTTGAAAAATAACTTTATCTGTTAATTTTTTCAGCTAAAAATAAAACAGTCAGCACAATCAAATTTAACTCCTTGCGAGATTAATAGAGATCTCGAAAGTTACTTCTGTTGGCGTAGAAGGTAAAAAGTTTTCGAAAAGACGGCGACACGATGTTCTACTAGTTTTATTATTTTGGCTAGGCGCTCTGGAATTTACAATACTGAAATCGCTATTTCTCCGTTGTCTTGATATTTTCCTCGGCAATTTCCCCCGATTTTCAGTACATAAATCTTTAAAAACAAAAGCAAACAGCCAACGAGCGAGGGCACCAGTTTCTTGGTTTACTTTTAACAAAAAGCGTAGTCAAACAACCAGTCTGTTAACACTGAAATTCCTTGAACAACGATGCGATATTTTTCGTCTAATACTTCACAGTTGGCGATTGAGTTTTCTTTCGCAGTGAGCCTCCGCTTGCGTACCCCGTTCAGAGAAGTCATTCCCGGCTAAACTTTCAAATGAAACCAGTTTTAAGATGGACAGTATTTTGATTTGCACCCCAACGTTTGTTGGTAAATCAAAATGCACCTTGTTGGCGGTCAACAACTTGCAGAGGGATTCAACTTCGCGATACACTCACTTTCCGTAAATTAAGCAAATCCTGAGAAGATATGAACAACCACATGAATTTTCTGAATTTCCATGGCACATATTAAGGCATATTTTCCTACCATAAGACCATAAAACAATAAAAAAGACAGCAAAATCGATCCTTCTCTCCACCGACGAAGGATCATTCACGAAAACAACCACGCGAGGAAAAAGCGCTTTCAACTTCCGGCGTTTCCGACAGCCAATCAGATCTTGTGGCATTGTTCTAACAGCCAATCAGCTTTACGGCCAAAATCTGGCCGTAACGAGCACAAACTTGTAATAGTTTGTATCAGGCCCAATTTCAGCGGTAGACGTTAGAGAGAATGTATGAGAACCGCTCAAATTGGGCCTGATCTCAGGTTAGATACGAATCGGATTCGTGTGGACGGTCGTATACGATTCGTATACGCTACGTGTGGACTCAGATATTTTTGTATCCGCATAAAAAAATTTGCGGATACAAAAATCTCCGGATACGTGTGGACGGGACCTAGAACTCGTTCAAAGGCCGATTAAAAGCGTTTATCTGACTCCGGGCAGTAAGTTAATGGTCCCCAGAAGCATTCCAACGAGTCCAAATTTAATATGACGCAAATTTTAGAACGTTTATTCAGTAATGTGACTTCGCAAAGTTTCACACCGGTGTCATTTCAGTCTAGAAAATTTTAAGTTGAGTGAACTGCAGCGAAAGAGTGCCTGGTTAAGGCTTACCTAACAACTTAAATAGTTAGCAAAACACAACTTTTTTCGCGGTCCGATGAACAACAGGATTTCGCATGGAATAGACAACAAACTGGTTCAATGCCATTAGAGCCCGCTGAAACTAAACATAGACCCAGTTTTCCCAAGTCGAGAGTTCCTTTTACAAGGTACAATCAGCTAAGCTTAACACCGACGAAACAGTATTAATGGCTGGCACAGAATATTTTGGTCAAACCGCAGTTCAACCACGCGATCACATACCTGTCAACACCATGCGGAAATCACACAATCACACACTTTCGCGGCACTGATAAGACTATCCACAACCACGCATAATCTTCTCACGTTCAACATGAGTAATAATAAATATCATCGAATAACTCGGAAAAACGCAGCCTATTGGCAAATAAACACCTCTAGACTTTTCCACTTACACTCGCCTTATTCAAGTTCGCGGATGTAGAGTCACACGGTCGGCGGGGACCACCTTAGCCTTGTTTTCACACCAGAAAATAACTAAGTCTTGGCCCGGGTCAAAATTCGCCCGCAATTTTGCTCGCACCTAATTAATTCATTTGACTCCTAAGAGCCTGTTCCCGAGGCCAAAGGCTTAGTGGCCACCTTAGAAAAGCGAACAATATCGTACCTTTCTGTCTCAGCCCGGATCAGGGTGATTGATCCGTTTAGCCAAATGAAAGGAGAATATAATACGATTGGACGATGCAGACTCTGCGAATCGTAATAACTTTGTCCTATCTCAGAACTTTACATGATGCTCTCCGGGAAACTTCTCAAGGTGACCAATATCTAAAAGTAAACTGCTAAACGGCACCGAAACCAGCTTCAGGCGCGCACTGCATTTGTATTAAAGAGAGAATTGTGGGTAGGGACAAACAAATTGGGGGGGGGTTGGGAGGTAGATAGTAATTCTGTCCACATTTACTTCTACACAAATCCCTAACCACAAAACAAGGAAAAACAAACGACATAAGCAAACAACAGAGTAAATACTGCACTGACATTTCAGACCATCGCAGAGCCGTAAATGGATGACCGCCAGATGATTAAGTCATGGCAAACAATTACAAGAGGTGGCTCTGTGACGAAAGCTTGAAACCCAGTAGTGTGGAAGAAATAGTATTACCCAACATAACCTGGCATTGCGGAAGGTAAGCACCTAGTAAAGGGAAGTGCCAGTGAAAGCCAGGTCCACATCGTAACTCAGTTGACCCCTCATGGGCGTTTACTTAGGTTTGGGCAAAAAAAGGAAAACCAATTAGGCAAAGTCAATCTTGTATTAAAGCGTAACTTCTTTTGCCCAGAGACGGAGAAACATACCCTAAGATCTAGTCCAGAAAGCGTGAATGAGGAACAAAAGTGAGGTTTAAAGAGCTTGTAGAAACTGTACCTAAGGGACAACCAGTCTATCATAATTATGTGCATACTCAGTGATGTTACCCAAACCGCAAAACGTGCAAGCAGTGAGGTTCTTCTCAGACATGTGAGTGCCCAACACTGCCATTCTTTTCCCTGTATAACGGAAGCTCTGACCTAGAACAAGTAAAGTTCAACAAGTTCGAAATCGCTACTGAGAGCTATAAAAAACTGCAGTTTTTATATGCGAAAGTAAAGACACCTTACCTCCTTCCTCATACAAACAAACTCATGAATGCACTAAATAAATGAGGTAGACAATTTTCCGCGAAAGACCTATTTGCTTTGAGAATGGCATCACTCTTGTTATATATTTGCAGAGGACATTTCACTCTCCAGATGTTCCCGGAAGTCGAGAAAACCTGCCAGTTCAATAAAAGAAAGAGACTTGAGACGAGTGATATACAGCTTTTTGGGCAACGTCCGAATAACGCCTCATCACTGCTCCGGTAAAAGTCCGGAGGGAGTATCCTCAACAAGAACTTTGTGAGCCAATATTACCTACCATTGCCAAGTCGCCGGACTCTGCAGTCCTGGAGAAAGATCAGGAATCAAAAGCGCGCAGAAAGGCCAAAGCCAACGCCAACGCCAAACGGAGACCTAAACTCCATGACCTCCACATCGGTGAGAGTGTCCTAGCGAGACTGAGGATACCGAAAAAGGCAAGTCCACCATTTGTCCGGATACCATAGAGCATCCGTGGCATCAGTGACTCTATGATCACTGGAATTTAGTAGAACTACAATCCTGAAGAAGTCAATAGCTCTCATTTGAAGAAGCCCACCATAGCCATACCGAGCTGGAGCTGAAACCAACATACATCTCAACAAGAGGCAAAAGCTTCATCAGAATTTCAGAATTTGATGGAACGGAAAAGCGAGTATCTGGCAGTGACTAACGCATGCACTCGCAATGAGCGAAAAAAGGAACAAACAGATACGAAAGGATTCACTAGAACGGGCAACATCCACTGACAATAATTTAACGTATGGCCAAGACCCAACATCACCAAACGATATTCCTGTAGACGAACTTAAAAACCAGTCTTATCTTAGGATTGCTTTATGAATAGTCATCTGGATTTTTGCACTAAGTTTCCACAACCGGAACACAGGCTAAGTGTTTTTCCTTGCATTTACGATTCATTTTCCACGCCTTCGGTTTGCGGTTGCTTTCAGTTTTCCTTTTTATGCCACCTAGGGAGGAAGTTTTATGTACATAAAGTCAGAGATCTTTCATTCAAAGACATCTGCATTTTGGGACTAAAGAGTACATGTTGTAGATGTTGGTGTTTAAAATTTAGTTTACTTCCAGTTTCCCGTGTGAACATCATAGCGAAAAAATGATCATTATTGTTTTCAGCAGTAATAACGTCTTCAGTTATTTGCCCATTAATTTATTGATTTTCTGATAAGTACAATTAAGTGCTCGAGGTAGGAAAAAAGAAAAAGTCCCATACGAGGTCGACACACCTTGAACCCACCCAAAACAAAGCATAAATATCAAGAGTATTTTATGCAACATAAACTCACAAAAATAAAAGGTCATCAAGAAATTAGAAATAATATAAGTAAAAAACAAACAGAAGCAGACTGTAAAGACCACAGGCAGACCACCCTCTGTTAGTGGGGCAGTTGTTGAATGAAATCTGAGAATCGATCTTTTGTTATTTACAGAACAAATACGGATGAACAGTACGGCCGCTATAATGTCGTCCAAAATGCAGATTTTAACGCAAATGGTTCAATAACAGTTTGAAGAAAATGTTAACTGAGTCTGTGTCATGTTTTTTTTGTTTTGTTTTTGTTTTGTTTTTTTTTTTTGCTGCCCCGTGCTGTTTTAAGCGCCATTTTGTGAGATGAATATTTGACCTCGGCGCTAAAGAAGGAGACAAGGCAGGCAGCAGTCAGCCGCCAGTGCATGACCAAGTTCACGTTAAGGCTCCCAGTCCACTAGTAAGATATGTCTCCACGCCTGCGCCGAGTGAGAGCTCAAGTCTTCCAAAATTTCTCAAGAAAAGCGATCATGAAGTTGCAAGACCAACTTTCTCGATATGATCGGTGCAAAATTCTCGACCAGGGGCATTTGAGGTATGCGCGTCGATCCAAATCCATCAATCAGCGTATCGCGACCGTTGTAAAAACCTGTGCGGAGCAGGGTTGGGGTTTGAGCTGACAACGGCCACGATAAGCTGATTGGTGGATCTGGATCCACCAATCGAGAGATCTCGAGGGATTATTGTCGGTCAAAGGAACAGACAAAAGAAGGTTTGGCACAAGGCACAATATTTCGTGATAGGAACATATGAACATGTTTGTGGAAAACACAATCGTGAGAATTACAAAAATGTAAAAAATATTATTTAATAGGTGCACGTGGACGCCATCTTCCTGCTCGACTACTTCATTATTTTCAACTCGTAACTAATCGACCGCTTTAATTAATTTAGTAACATTTAGGCACTGACACAGAAAATCTTAAAGAACCTTTTTTAGAGATTTCTCCCTTATTGTAGTGATAGGAAGTTTGTCCCTTAGCCTCGACCCCTTTCGATCTTTCTGTAACCATTTGTTTATCGTCATTGATGTGGCTCTGAGGAAGACCTTTGATACTTCTATGGTTGATAGGAATCAAAATCATTGGAATAAGAAATGCGACCAGAAGAACCGCACCAGTCATATAAAATGAGTAAACATAACTTCCTGTGTGGTCCACTATTAAACCTGTTCAAAAGAAATGGCAATCAGAGTATGCTTTTACAACAAAATAAGTCAAATTCTTTGAGGGCGTATTTTAATAGAGACTTCATCGAAAGGGATGTAAATAGAAGCACGTATTTTCGAAATATTGTGATATATATTTTGACTTACGCAAATATTTCGAGAACAGAACGTGATCGTGTAGGGGTTTCTCTTTTCTTGGCGAGCATCTCATAAGGGATCATCCTCCTTTAGGCTGTGTTCAACCCGTGAGGAATGTCGCGCACTAGAACAATACATTAATCGTAGCAGAAAACCATTTAGATCGTTACAGTAATAGACCTTTTCCTATGCGTCATTTTCCTTTTTCAAACCATGTTCAAATTTCATCGCGTCCACGAGTATTATGATCATGTACAGCTATTTCGAGAAGGTTGTTCGAAAAAGTGCACGTGACAATCCCGATAGATATTGTGGGTGGTTTTGAGTTAACTGATTTCCTAAGAAATTTGGAAGAGAGAGAGAGGCCATTGACATATGTTTGCCAGTGCTAAAGGAAAGCAATAAAAGTAGGTTCGACAGCCACAGTGTCAGGAACCGTGTATTAGTCATATCTCATATTGTCATTCGGGATTGTCGCGTGCACATTTTTTCCGACAACCTTTCTCGTAATAGCTATATACAAGATTTGTGAAAAGATAAATGGCAAACTTTCCTTGAGAACATCACATGACCTTAATTGCGAAAACAAAAAATTAAAATTCGAAAAAGTTTACTGCCGATAGACTCACCAGCAATGGGGCTACCAGCAGCTGCAGCTATTGAATAAAGTACGTTGCTAGTACAGAAGGACGCTGTTACTCTTTTAGCATCCACACAGGTCAGCTGAGTATACACAGCTGATGTCATGAAAATTCCATCGCTGAAGCCATAAATAAAGCTGAAGACGATTAACAACCAGTATTTTGTGGCAGCAAACTGAAGCAAAAATACGGAAAGAGCAGCCAATAGCATGGATGCCTGATAAATAAATATGGAATTTACTTTTTTGATGTTGCATAACTTTCCTGTTATGATCCTTGCAAGAGATGAAGCAAGTCCAATAAAAATGAATAAGCGAGAAGCAGCTTGGGCGCTTATTCCATTATCCTCTGAAAACTTCACCTACAAAAATAATCAAACCAGTCAGTATAGCCAGTAATAGTACATGTATATCATTGGTCGTTCACTATGAAGTACTTCCCAGACCTTGCGGTATTTACCTTACGGTATTTAAGCAAGAGTTGATGACGTACCTGATAAATCGAATGTCGGTGTGCCTAGCGCTCTGTATTTCTCGTAAGTTTTCCGTTTGCAGTAACATTGGGTCTCGCCATTATCTGATTGAGCTCGTCAGCGTAAAGATCATTAAGGGGCGGGGCTACAATCCAAGTCCAAAGGCTATGTAATAAAACTTACCAGATATATTAATGGAATGTATATGGCAAACGCTGTCACCATAAAAGAAGTGGTAACCGCCACGAAAGTAGGACTTTTCCACACGCTGCAGTAAAGAGAAATGTTACTTCTTTCATCTTTATTGTCCGCATTATTATTTGCTAAGTCGAGAACTTTAGTTTCCTGCAATTGTATGTTTGGGTTGTAAGTCAAGCCCAGGAGGCAGACAAGGGCGAAAGCCACGACCATGATCCTGTAAGTGCCTCTCCATCCAAACAAATCCAAAAGAAATTGAAGCAACGGACCTGTGAAAAAGACGCCGGTACTTTCCCCTAAGGCTACAATACCAGTTGCCATGGACAACCTCTTTTTAAAGCACTGTGCGATTACAAGATAGCAGGAGTTGTAGATAAAACATATTCCTAAGCCAATTATCAGACCATGGGTGAAGTACATGTGAGTGAGGCTCTTAGCAAATGACGATACCACCAAGCCGGTCATGCACAACGCTGCTCCCAGGAAGTTCGTGATACGACAACTAAAATGATCACAGAGATAACCAGGCAGCGGACTGGCGAACCATGCCATGCCCAAGGTTAGCGAACCGAGGCCAGCTGAAAACAAAGTTGAAGTTATTGTAAAGATTATTTAAAATAATCTTGTTTTCAGATGTCTTCATATCTTCTCAGCTTAGAAGACTTTCAATTTCCTCATATTTGATGATAAAACCACCAATCTATGACTGCAAATTGCCCAGTGGTTTACGCGTTAAGGACTCATGCATAAGCACAAGGCGTTTATATTTTTAATCGCGGTTAAATTCACTTTTGCTTAATTTGCTTATGCTTGCGGTGTAGATGTAAGCCACTTGCGTTTTAGCTCTTGGCAAAAGGATATTGACGACAGGACTACTTCCAAGCAATCACCTACGAGGCGCGTTTAAGAGCTGGAACAGCAAAATGAGTCTAGCTAGTTTTCCTTAGAAGAGTAAGCCTCAATTTTAAGGTATTAAGAAGGAGTATTTTCGGCTGGACCAAGCTCGGTCAGCTCGACTAAAATATGATCATCGGCATTGATGTGTAACCTTAGAAATGTAAGGATTTGTGGGGAGAAAACGATTGTAACTAGTACGAATGTGTTAAGAATTTAAATAAAACTGCTGTAATCTCTTGATACCCTCACTTTAGCTTACAATTGTTTCTTCTGTCCTGTGTGGTCCCCGAGCCGATTTTTGGCCATTTTATGGTTTTTAGTGGAACCCGGGTTTGTTCTCTCTATTGTATTATAGGATTAAGGTACAATTACATACTGTAATAGCCGCTATCAACCGGGCTACTGTCCTGAATCAAAAGACAAAGACTAATTTTTAGTATGTAAATTTACCCCTAGTCAATTTGAAGTCTGATAAAATATATTCTTACGCACATATAGGGCTCAACATATTTTAGTATCATCTTATTTCTGTCTAGTTTATTTGTTTGTTTGTTTTCTTACTGCACTGAATCTAGTTATGTCATCAAAAGTGGCCCATAGCTTGAAAGAACATAGGTGTTGCGTAACGTTTAAAATATAGTACGCATTTTTAAGGCGAATAAACGATAGTTTCTGTAGCCTACGAATGTGAAAGGATATAAATAAAATCGGCTAACCTAACTTATCATAAGCTGTGTGGTTCCCGAGAAGATTTAAGATAAATAGCCTTTATGGGTTTTATTCCAACCGGTTTGTTCTAGTATAAGGAATTAAAGGGAAAACAAACCAGCTTCAATAAAACCCATAACTGAAATGGCCATACATTAGCTCTCAAGGGAGCTACCATGAAGTACCAGTAAAGAAGAAACACTCAAAGTCGACTCCCGATAACTCGAACCCTCACTAACTCAAACCTCGCGCTAACTCGAACCAAAATCGATTTCCCCTGGATTTCCGTCATACATTTACTGTAATTTTTCCCTCGGTAACTCGAACCCTCGATAACTCGAACTCCCGCTAACTCGAACCAATTTCTGTTTCCCCTCAGGTCATTTTCTATATAATTTTACCCTCGATAACTCGAACCATGTTTTGCTCTATTTAGGCTATTTTTTGTTACGTTACGTTCTGAGTTATAATCTAGAGGTATCTTTTAATTATCACTTGACATTTCTACGATCAAATGTGATAAATGTTCACCGTGCAGTAAAAACTGTTTTTTACCTTACTCTCGCCTATTTTCTTCGAGCTCCCGATAACTCGAACTCCCGATAACTCGAACTTTTTTCGATTTCCCTTGAAGGTTCGAGTTATCGGGAGTCGACAGTATATAAATATATTTCGAACGTTACGCAACAGTGCCGATGGTCATATTTCAGTGTAATTAGAATACGTGTAACGTAATATACTCACCAGTTGTTTCCGTTGTCTCGTCGAAATGTTTCATTAATTCAGGGAATAGAACGCCGAAACTAAGGACAAAGCCGGTGTTAAGAGCACCGCAAACTGCTGAGGAGATACACACGACCCACGACCAACGACTGTCTGAGTGATGTTTGCCTCGGAAAAACCAGCATAGTTTTCCAAGTATCTCGTTAGAGTTTTCATG